>JABUQX010073183.1:0-5000 GCA_015478945.1 Trachelipus rathkii
ACAAATACACGCATACAATCGTGTGTTGTGTGGTATCCCCTTTTCTCTCTAACACAAAACATCTATATAATAATACTGATAAATATACAAAATATTGTAATATTAAAACATAATATATATTAATATTATAATAATATATATTTTAAATATATATATATTATATTATATCTAAAACTATATGTTTGTACATGTATTATATTTTAATAGCTTCAGACTTATTAGTAAGAGGTGTCAAAAACTATAATTAATCATTATATTATATTAATCTTTTTTTATTACATTAATATTTTATATTTTATATTAAATTAGTAGATGATTGTAGTGACGTATTTGAAGATTTCTGTTTCGAATCCTATGCAGTAATTACATTAATATGGTATAAAAAGTATATCTTATTAATATATATAATTTATATTACAGTAATAAGTTCAGTATATAGGTCTTCTTTACTACTTATTACCGATTTCTGAGTATGTAGTATTATCTATAGTTTATATTGGGTATATCTTGTTGTGAGGATATATATTATTAATTATAATATATTATACTTAATACTTATATATATATAGTAGGATTGCATTATATTATGGTCATATTAGACTTAATGATAATAAACATTAGTTTTATTCTATCATTTAACTAATCTTTATATATGGACTTCTGAGAATAATAAAAAAACTAAGGTTGAAGTCCGATGCGGATTACTCGTGAAGTGATGGTCCAATATATTATATATATATATATATATATATATATAATATATACTATATATTTATAATATTATTTTATATATATATAGTATACTATATATAATATTATATATATATATATATTAATATATATATATTATATTATAGTATATATATAATAACATACTCCCTATAATATATATATTATTATTATATATATATTATATATGTTTAATTTTATACTTATATATATATATATTTATATATATTAAATATATAAAGTATATATTTATATATACATATATGATAAAAGATATATATTTATATTATATTAATATATTTATTTTAATTTTATATGTAAATAATATCTATTATTAGTATTTAAACAATACTATATATATAATTAATATACTATACGTTAACATGACATAACCTACGCACATAATTAAAAACTGTATATGTCACAATTGAATCTTTATGTTCTAATCCATTAAAAAATAATATATGGCTATACATATACTAAAATATATATTAATTTATTATATATATATATATATTATTTATATTTATATAATCAGGCACATCATATATATATATATATAGCATTATATATATATATATTATATTGTATAAAATATAATACTAATTATAATCATAATATATATATATATATGATATTAAATTATAGTATTTATATATATAATTATATTATAGTATAATTAATATATATAATATAATATTATATATATATAATTATAATATATTATATTAAGTATATATATATATATATAATATATATATATACTATATTAATTAATAATAATATATAATATATAATATATATATATATAATAATAATATATATATATAAAATATATATTTTTATATATATATATTATTATATATTATTATATACATTATATATATATAATATATATATATATTATTAATTAATATATATATTATATGATAATTAAAATATTATAATTATATTATAAATATTAAGTATTAATAAAGCTAAGAAACTATATATCAGTTATACTTATATATATATAATAATATTAATATTATATATATATATATATATATAATAAATGGGTTTTATATTATAATATATATATATTAATTATTAATTAATATATATTATATTATAATTATTATATATATTTATAATAATATTATATATTATTTATTATTATTATAATATAATTTAATATATATGTAATATTTATATATATATATAATATTAATATTAATATATATACTGGTATATATATAATAAATATTATTATTATATATATTATTATTATTCTTAATATATTTATATACTTTTTAATATACATATTAATAATAATATACTATATATATATTTGAATTATCTATCATTATATAATAATATATAATTATTTATTAATATTACTATATGCTATATCATTAATTTAAAAGTAATTTCCAGTCTATTGGCTATAAATTTGAAAGTATGAGCCATTAGAATCATTCCAGGCCTTGTTCAGTATGTTGGATATTTAGGTGGGTGTATGATGCATTACAGTTATTATTAGATAGAATATATATACTCCTTATATTTACTAAGCGCACATACAAAATTTATATACACTCATAATTCTATTATACTTGAAAAACTTACTATACTACTACTTATTGATCTACTTATCTTACTTACTTTTATTTATTATCATATTACTACTACTATTGCTATATTTAATTATATTCTAATCTTACTACTATTGCTTAGCATATCTACAGGATCTGATCAGCTGTATAACGCGAGAAGCACTTTCTCCATAGCTAACACTTAGTATTGTTGTGTAGTTGTTGATCTAATATACAGGATGAGAATAGCGTGATCCTATAGTAACTCTTAGATGGACAGGATCACTCTATGAGAGTGCATTGGGCTATTATTATATTGATTATTCACCATAATTGCTCACCACTATAAGATGCTGTTACACATTATGCACTAGGGTTACAAATGCTCACGAGCAGTTCACTCGCACCTAAGTTATCTCATCATACTTTAGGGTGAGTGAGGTGGTTAATATATAGTAATACTAGGTAGCTTATTTCATAGGTAGCGAACACGCAATGTTGTCTAACTAACCCAAATGCAACCTATCTAGTGTACAGTATATATGTATGGTTCAGTACTACTGCATAGTTAAATATAATATATATATATATAAGTATATAAGTTCTACTGGTTTCGGTTCATCTGTTGTCTTACGTCTTCCCCTATAGTAATCAACTATCTGCGTCTCTCATCATGATATATAGTTCGAATGGCAGTAGAGCGGATTGATAAATGATATATTAGTTCATTTCTGTCAGTGCTCCGCGTCTTGTGGGCGGATCGTTAGGTGGGATTTTCTCTATTTCTGAGTGCGGATGTTAGACTTAAGTTAATGTTGTCTAAGAGCGAACAGAAGGTCAGGGTGTGTGGGTGAGAACACTGCGCCGACTGCGAGATATAGCGTGATTTATTTCCTAAGATATTTGGTGTTGCGCATGATGGTAATTGCGCTAAGGTTCCACATGGGTGGAACAGGCTGCTTCTCTGCGCGCCATTACAAGCGTATGAGCTGACTTAGAAGAGGATCTACGTACGCTCCCTTTGGGTGCCAAAGCTAAGTACCATCCTGCCCCCCACGTGGCCAAATTCATGCATACACCAAACTAAACCAACCCCTGCACCCCCAGTGCTCCACACAATGCACCACAAGTTCACCAACCATTGCACCACCAGTACCGAACAATGCCTCAACCAATTCAAAAACCAGTGCACCACCAAAGCATCATACATGCCACCACAATGCACACTATGCACAACATGCAGCAATCATATAAAATAGCGTCATAAGATAGTGTCACTCAAATATTTAGCGCCACGCTTTACTTACTGATCGCGAGAGCATAAGCTGCGTACTTATAGAACAGACTCATCTGCAAGACTGCTTCGCCATCTTAGTGATCACTCAGCATCAGGGACACACTCGCTCTGAAGACTACTACATGGCTTCTCATGATCCACCACGATTAGTAATACACAGGAGCGAGATTGATTCCACGGATGACTTCATTACCAATGCACACCATGCACCACCAATGAGTATCAGCTGCTTTCATTAATCACCTATATGTCTGGAGCTCGTGGTATTCGAGTAATCGGAAGAGAACACACAATTCCTCCAGAGGTATCTAGACATAAGAGATTCTACGACTGTATAATTGATGAGATGTTGGCAGCGCGATATCTAATTATACCTAATAAGTAGAGTTATTTATTAGAGTAGATCGGGTTACGTGTGGCAAGTCAGAGCGGTATACGACTACCGATTAGAGAGTGCAAAAGATAGACTTGAATTATATAGAGTATTAGTATATACATTGGCTTCTCAGGCGCTTCTTCGGCGCTCGGTGTTCCGTATAATACCATATAATTATATATATAGATATAATATATATTTTTTATATAATAATCTAATATTATATTATATTATATATATAATATAGTAAGATGATAATATATATATATAATTAATTATTTTTATAGTATATTGTATATATTTTATATATTATATATATAGTATATAATATATATATAAGGTATTTATATATATATGCTTATATTTGTATATTAGCTATATTATTATTATATAAATTGTATATTATACTATAATATTCATATTGGTGTTTTGTGTGTGGTGAGGGGGTTATATATATCATTTATATAGTGATAATACTATATAGTATTAAGTATATATACTAATATATATATATATATATATATATATAATTATACTAGCTATTATATTATTTTATATATATATATCATTATTATATATATATATCACGTCCTTTATATATTATATAAATATATTTATATATATATCATTAGTATAGCTTATATAATATTTAAGCATTATATCTATATTGTATATATTACACTATATATATTAGTATATATATTAGTATATTATATTATATATTATATGACTATATATATATAATATATATATTATTATACTGTTATATGTATATATAGTATCTATATTACTTATGGCTATTTATATATATATACATAATCTTCATAAATAGTACCTCTACTTATGATTTTCTAGTTATAATAGATGTACATCTCGTATGTATATTATTCTAGTATATATTACCTACATGATATCGATATACTTATATATATCCATAGATATATATATATATATCTATTGTATTATATATATATATATATTATATATATATTATATAATATTTATCATACTCTAGTATTCTATA
>JABUQX010073183.1:7500-10000 GCA_015478945.1 Trachelipus rathkii
TTGATATATATAATTATTTATTTATATTTATGAATATATTATATTTATATAAATATATGGTTATATGTTTATAAATATATATAGTGCTATATTACTACAATATTTATATTTACTTATTTATTTTATATTTAGTTATATATATATTTATATTATTATATATATATAGATTATTCGATATATTCTCTGGTTGTGCCCTATATACTACTATATATATATGTATAATGTATATATAGTATATTATATTATATATATTATATACTATATATATAGCATAAAAATA
Organism: Trachelipus rathkii; assembly: GCA_015478945.1. Classification (NCBI taxonomy): domain Eukaryota; kingdom Metazoa; phylum Arthropoda; class Malacostraca; order Isopoda; family Trachelipodidae; genus Trachelipus; species Trachelipus rathkii. The sequence goes on from JABUQX010073183.1 coordinate 7,781, forward strand.
TGAGTAAAAATTTTTTTATATTTTAATATTTTTTAAAATATTTATATAAATATTTATATTATAAAAATTATATTATATATAGTTATATAAGTATATATATTTACTATATATTATATATATATATTATAGTATATTATTATTTAATTAAATAATATACTAATATATATATATATTATTATATATATACTAATATATATATATATATATTAGCGTATATATTGTATGATATAATATATATATATATATAATATATAGTATATATTAGTATATATTATTATAGTGAGTATTATTATTACTTTATATTATTATATATTATATAGATATATATATATTATATTATACTTTATATTATTATTATTATTTATTATATTATTGTATATTTATGATTTATATATATATTTATTATATTATATTATATTATTTAATTATATAATTATTTTGGAATAGATTTATATTGTAATACATATGTCTTATATGTATTATTTGTATAGTATTATTAATATATTATATATATAAGGTTATTATATATATATATAATATAGTATATATATATAATGTATTGGTGTGTGATGGGGGTGTGCGAATTGGCTTGCTTTGGTTGAGAAACTGGTGTTTATTGTGGTTCATTGGTTGTGCATTGGTTGAGCACTAAGGTGCTTTGGCGGTGCATTGGTGTTGCACTGGTGGTGCACTGGTGTTCATTGGTAGTGTATTGGTTATGCATTGGTTGTTCACTGGTGGTGCACTGATGGTATTTTAGTGGTGCATTGGTGGTGTGCGTTGGTTGTGCACTGGTGGTGCATTGGTGGTGCTTGTTTTGCACAGGTAGTGCATTGGCTGGTGCATTGTTGGAGGCACTTTGTGCTGCTTTGGTGGGTCATAAATGGTGGTGGCAATAGGTGGTGGCATTTGTGGTGCATTGTTGGTGCATTGGTGGTGCACTGGTGGTGCATTTGGTTGGTGCATTGGTGGTATAATTGGTCTGGTGCAGGTGGTGGCATTGGTGTGTTCATTGGTTGGAGCACTTGGTCAAGTGGCATTGGGTTGGTGTATTGCGTCTATGCATTGATTGTGATTCTCTGGTTGGTGACACTGAACAGATGTACTTTAGTATGTTGCACGTTTGGTGGATGCATTGGTGTATAGTGCATTAGGTTTTGCACTGTTTGTTGCTGGTGGTGCTCTGGTATTGCCTAAGGTTGTGCACTGGTGGTTGCACTGATGGTGCATTGGTTGTGGTGAACTGGTGGTGCATTTGTGGTGCTTAGTGGCCTGGTGGTGCTAATTGGTGGTTGGCATGATTTTTTGGGGGCAATCGTGGTGCTTGGGTGGTTCACTGGGTTGGGTGCTTTGGTTAGTGTTTCTAATTTGGGTGTCATTGGATGTTGCATTGGTGGGATGCATTGGGTGTAATGGTGGTGTAAGATGGTGGTTGCATATAGTGGTTGGCATCTGATGGGTTGCATTTTTGGTTGCGCTGGTTGGTGCCATTATGGTGGGTTGCACTGAGTCGGTGCATTGGGTGGTGCACGGTGGTGCATTGGGTTGCAGTGGAGGTGCACTGTTGGTGTCAACTGAGTGATGTATTTGGGTGGTGTTTGCATTGGTGGTGCATTGGGGTGTTTCATTTTGATTATGCACTGGTGGTGCGCTTGATGGTGTAATGTGTGCATAATGGTGGCGTGTATTTGGGTGGTGCATTGGTAGTGTTTCATTGGTTGTGGTTGTCTAATTGGTTGGTGCATCTGGTGGGTATTATACATTGGTTGTCGGCATTGTTGGTGGCATTTGGTCATTGCTTTTTTTTGGTGCATTGGTAGTTTGCATTTGTGGGGCACTGGTGGATTGGCATTGGTGTATGCATTCCCACCTTAGCCAGAATATATTCAAAGTTTTGGCCGGATTTGCGAGTTATAATGTTCGTCCATACATTCCTTGAAACTTTTGTACTTATGTTTGAGAATGTGAACATGAACATGATGATGTCCGTCAATTTTTAATACCTTGAGATGTTCTTTGGACATCCCCGCTGGAAATTATTGAAATGTTCTTTGGAAGATCCCGTGATGTAATATAATTCCAAGTAATGTGAAAGAATAAAAAGGATCTGGTTTTATTTAACACTCAGCAACATTCTGTGAACACCTCCTTCCTGAATTTTTTGAAATGTTTCTAGAATATTCGCAATGTTCATTGAATTTTTTGATATAGGACATAAAT
>JABUQX010073183.1:22500-24162 GCA_015478945.1 Trachelipus rathkii
TGCATTGGTGGTGCACTGGTGGTGTATTGGTGGTGCATTGGTGGTGCATTGGTGTTGCATTTGTTATGCACTGGGGGTGCCTTGATGGTGTAATGGTGGTGCAATGGTGGTGTATTGGTGGTGCATTGGTAGTTCATTGGTGGTGCAATGGTGGTGCACTGGTGGTACACTGGTGGTGCATAAGTGGTGGTGCATTGGTGGTGCATTTTTGGTGCATTGGTAGTGCATTTGTGGGGCACTGGTGGTATATTGGTGATGCACTGGTGGTGCATTTGTGGTGCATTGGTGGTACATTGATGGTGCACTGGTGGTGCATTGGTTGTGCACTGGTGTTGCACTGATGGTGCATTGGTGGTGAACTGGTGGTGCATTTGTGGTGCATTAGTGAAGCACTGGTGGTGCATTGGTGGTGCAATTTTGGTGCACTCGTGGTGCATTGGTGGTTCACTGGTGGTGCTTTGGTAGTGTTCTGGTGGTGCATTGGTGGTGCCTTGGTGGTGCATTGTTGGTGCATTAGTGGTGCACTGGTAGTGCATTGGTGGTGCATTGGTGGTGCATTGGTGGTGTAATGGTGGTGTAATGGTGGTGCAATGGTGGTGCACTGATGGTGCATTTTTGTTGCGCTGGTGGTGCATTGGTGGTGCTCTGGTGGTGCATTGGTGGTGGCTTTTTGGTGAATTGGTGGTGCATTAGTGGTGCACTGGTGGTGCATTGGTGGTGCATTGGTTATGCATTGGTGGTGCACTGGTGGTGCATTGGTGGTGTAATGGTAGTGCACTGGTGGTGCATTGGTGGTGCACTGATGGTGCACTGGTGGTGCGCTGGTGGTGCATTGGTGGTGCACTAATGGTGCATTGGTGATGAACTGGTGGTGCATTTGTGGTGCATTAGTGAAGCACTGGTGGTGCATTGGTGGTGCAATTTTGGTGCACTGGTGGTGCATTGGTGGTTCTTTGGTGTTGCATTGGAAGTGTTCTGGTGGTGCATTGGTGGTGCCTTGGTTGTTCATTTTTGGTGCATTAGCGGGGCACTGGTGGTGCATTGGTGGTGCATTAGTTATGCATTGGTGATGCACTGGTGGTGCATTGGTGGTGTAATGGTGGTGCACTGGTGGTGCATTGGTGGTGCACTAATGGTGCATTGTTGGTGTGCGGTGTTGCATTAGGTGTGCACTTGATGGTGCCATTTGGTGGTGTCCTGGTGGTGCATTGTGGTGCGTTGGGTGTTGCAACTGGTGGCATTGGGTGTTGCACTGGTGATGTACATTGGTGGTGCATTGGTGTTGCATTGGTGGTGCATTGGTGTTGCACTTGTTATGCACTTGTGGTGCATTGATGGTGCATTGGTAATGGCACTTGGTTGTTCATGGGTTGCAACTGATTTTTCTTGGCTTTTGGTGGGTGCATTGATGGTGATAGGTTGTGCACGTGGTGGTTCATGTGGTGGTGCAGTATTGTGGGGGTGCGCTTGGTGTGTATGTCAAATGGTGGGTGTTTGGTGTTATGCCCCGGATGGAATTGGTAGTTTCATTGGTGGTAGCAATGGTGGTGCACGTGGCTCTTGGTAATATGGTGGTGTTGGTGGGGCAATTGGTGGTGGCATTTTTTGATGTATTGGTAGTAGATTTTGTGGGGGCACTGGTGGTCATTGGTGATTCGCATT
>JABUQX010073184.1:0-10000 GCA_015478945.1 Trachelipus rathkii
TTGTTGCTTCGTTCAATCAGAACGTTGTTTAACTTCGTTTTCGCATTTATCATTATTGCTTTCACGTGCGCCGCTTCATTTTTTCGCGAGGAGAACAGTTTGCATTTCGACTTCAAACACCCTCCCACCAGCTTGTTTTCTTTATAAATCTAGTTCATAAACTGTCTTTTGGAGTCATATTTTTTTATTGCTTCCCTGGATTTCATTCTGACACGAATAAATCCTTCTCGATTTTCTTCACCAAAAACTGAATTAGAAGCTTCGGTTACTAATCGAACAGCTCTTTCGACGTTCTGTGAATGACAAGGAAATTTCGCATATTGTATGTTTAAAATATTATCATCTTTAAGGCAGACTTTTAAAGTTTCTGTATCCGTGAATAGAAACAAAGAAGGCTCTGTCATCTGGTAATTTTGCCAAAATATTAAATCGGTATAATCTTATGCTTGGAAGTTGATTTCCGGTATTAGAAACTTCCTTAGTTCAAATGGTTTTTTCTCATTATGCTTTCGTACTGAAATAATTCTTTGTATTGCAAGCTCACGAATAAGATGTCTTTCATCACACAGCATGCTTATCAGAATATTTTCAGGGTGAGCGAAATCAGCATTTCTCTGAATTACAGTCTATAATATTTTGTAGTTGTAATGGTAGGTATCTTGAAAATGTAATCATATTGAGAACATGCCTTGGGCCGTAGATGCAAGAGGGAGTAGCTTTAATCAAGAACCAACAGGGAGCGTATACTCTGATGACTAATGTCGCTAGGGTAATAAGCCCTTCAGATGGATTCATTTTAAAAACATACAATTTAAGGATTTTAATAACTGTAGTTAGCTATCGAGAATGTAATATTGGACCTGGCATTCTTTGAGATAGATTATTATATATTATACCAGATCAAATCCTTGGCAATAAAGTAACAGTAATTTTTGATCAGTACTCAAATCGATATCTTCCTGCTGAGGCAATTTCTGCATTTTTATAGGCTTAAATTTAATGACTGGAAAATTTTCAAACTTCTTTAATTCATTACTGATTTTCCCTGAATAGCTGGAAGGGCTCTTTGTTGCTCCATCGATATGTGTGAATAAATGCCTCAGTAGTAATTCATTTGTAAGAAGGCAAATAAACTTCTGAAGTGGATGTTATAAAAATTCTTCTAAAAACCTAATAATACCTTAATGCACTCCAACGTTTACATTTGTGCTGTCACAACCAAAAACAGCTAAATCATCGAGACTGATAATATATTTCTTGAAGTGTGATAAAATACCAGAAGAAATATCTGCTAATTGGCCAAATTTTGGTACAATATGGTCTATATATAATGAGCCCGGTTCCAAAATTAGTACTATATGTTCTCCTAACACAGTTCTAGGATAGTATATAAATCTTTTCGTCCATCAAAGTAACACTTCTACTGACATGTACGTAAATGCTTACACACGCACACAAACCTATATATATATATATATATATATATATATATATATATGTATATATATATATGCCATATATATATATATATGAAGCAATGTGTTCAAAAGGGCCTAAGATGTTTGAACGGAGAGCATATTTCCTTTTTTAAACCCTTCCATTTCATCCATCCTTTTCCTCCATTCTTCCATTTCTTTCCTTCCATTTCCTTCCATCCATTTCATTCCATTTCCCTCCATTCCATTCCTCTCTCTCTCTCTCCTCTCTCTCTTTCCCCTTTTCTCCTCTCTCTCTCTCTCTCCTCTCTCTCTCTATCTTCCTCTCTCATATATATATATATATATATCTCTCTCTCTCTCCTGCTCTCTGCCTATATATATATATATATATATATATATATATATATATATATATATATATATATATATATATATATATATATCTATATGTACATATGTTGCCTCTCCCTCACACAGGGCTTCGAATATGACACTTAGGTATATATATATATATATATATATATATATATATATATATATATATATATATATATATATATATATATATATATAGAGAGAGAGAGAGAGACGAGACGAGAGAGAGAGAGATTTGGTGAACGTTAATACAATAATGAAATTGCTGTTTGTAATTACAGCTCCACCGAAGTTTATGCTTAATCAATTTCAATTGATTCCTGGATCACATAAATTACATCAAAATGAAACAAAACAAATAAATCGAGCGAGTAATTAAACAATGAGAAAATTAAGTCTCAAAAACATTACTTAATAAGCAATAAAAAAAGAAAAAAAATTCAAGTACATTTCTCTCATGTAAATAAATAAAACGTTTTTTTGTAATAAGTTACGTGAATATTCATAAGAATGTTCATTATTTCCTACTTATCAATTTAGTTAAGCCGTGTTCGTTTTTGCATTTGTGCTAAAAATTGCTAAAGTTTGCGTTCGTTTTCGTCAACCTTAGCGCAAAATCGTAAAAAAATGCTCACCAAACGCAAAAAATGTCCCTAATTCTGTGTAATATAGAATAAAATTTTGTATAAAATAGCAACCTAGAATTAAAAAATTCCTTACGTTTGATGAGCATTTTACGATTTTGCGCTAGGGTTGGCGAAAACGAACGAAAACTTAAGCATTTTTTTAGCACAAATGCAAAAACGAACACGGATTTAATATTGAAAATTCCGCGAAACTGCGATAGGAAACCGTTTTTTTTTTTTTTTTTTTTTTTTTTCTTTTAATGAATGGTATTTTTTTCTTCTTTACGAGGCAGACATTAAAAGGAATTTTTATAACGATTTTTCGTAACATGAAAAAATATTTCATTTTATAGAATAAACTCAGTAATCACAACAACTTTACCCCGAATGCTTCTTTACATGAACTGCAATTAAATTAACCCATGCTCACACATTCCTATATACTATACAAAAAAATCAAGAAATAAAATTGAAATATTAAGAATTGAGAAATCCCACTAGGGTTTCATATACAAAATTATCAGGAATTAATAATCTTGATTACCTTGCATAAAAAATATTTAAATATAAAGACAATAAAAAAGAGGAAAAACTTTACTTTTAATTTTGCTTAAATGACTATTAATGAATATTTTATATTATATTTTTATTCAAGGAGAATAAATACATAAATAAAAGATGTTAATGGCACAGCCTCCAAACCAACTTAGCTCTATCTGTAGTAACAGCTCCCAGCCAGAAAAATGGGGAGCCTTTTAAAAGTTGGTACTTTCAAAAACCAACTTCCTAAATCTATATTTTTGGAAATATTTGATATTATATATATGATGCACAACTTACAAGAAATGATTAAAAAGTTGCCTCAAAATTGTGATCCTTTCTATACTGCAAATAGGCCAAATGTGGCTATGAACCTTTAAATTTATAAAATTTAATTAATAATTAACAGGAACTCTGCCTATTAAGGCATACTTTATATAAATAAAGTGATCTAAGTAAAAGTAAATTAACAGCCTGATAAACTGCATCTACTTACCCAATAAATTGGTAGCCTTAAATCTTCTCTTGCCTTTTTAACTTTTTTCCATCTGTTCAGATGTTTTTACTCTTGCCTCTTCTGGCATTCAATAAATCTCAAAAGTAATAATAATAGGAGTTAATACATTGTTGGCCAACATAAAATATTAAATATGAAATAGTAAAACTGCAAACAGCATTGATGGTGGTATAGCTTAGTAGCTTAAATTTCTAGGTACAATCTAGGTACATAGCAGTTATAGCTTTTGTAATTTTAATCAATATCTCAGATGCAGGAGTGTAACAGTAATCAGTTTCAGATATAGGAGTAATAGTTTTAATCAGATGTAACAGTTAGTGGAATAGCAATGACCGACTCATTTGGTCAGCTGATCATAGAATCAATTTTTTATTTTCTTCTTTTAGAGTGGGCAGCTGGGCTAATTTATAATAAGCAAATAAATGCTGCTCATCAGGCGTGAAATAATTAATTATTTATTATTTAAATTAAGTAATGAAATATAATTGAAATATAAAAACAAATGAACAATTTATAAAAAGAACCACAATGATAATTGCAAGTCATTAATCATTTGTTTAGATTAAAAATTATATACAAATGTAATTTTTATACATTGGGAGGGGGCGTTAAATTATCAAAAGAGAAATATGAATTGATAATTTAAACATGTCAAAAAAAAAAATTTAATTTTTTTTTTTTTTTTTTTTTTTTTTTTTTTTTTATAAAAAAACAAGCTACTCTACAACTGTGTTATCAGTAAGCCTGATAACTTTTAAATTAAATGAAGTGAAATTGACCCTTTTTTTTTTTTTTTTTTTTTTTAAATAAAATAATTGAAATAATTCACTGTTTGATGAGAATCAAATTAGTTACATGTCTTTTAATAATTTCCCCATTCCCTTTCTTAACAGATACCTCTACTACCTCTCCAAGAGTGTTTTCCCTTGTGTCAGTTACTATCCCCATTGGAAAAAAATATGGTTTGGTATATTGTTGCTTGATGGCAACAATGTCATTAACCTCTAATTTAATATGCATTTTGGCTCTATACCTGTCTGGTTTGTTAGTACCTAATTCTCTTAGATTAGTTAAAAATTCAGTATGATACAGAGCATGTAATTTATTTTTCACCTTCTGAAACTTTTTATACATTTTATACAGCTTTATTTCATCCTGCTTTTCATTATTTGGGATCCAATCTGGATCCTCTTCCTCATCAGCTTCAGAGGTATGCAAATGGGGAGCAATTACCACATTAGGAGGTTCATACCGGGGTGATTACAAAGGGTATTGAAGGATCAATATTTTGATCATTTAGAAGTGGTTTAAAAGCCAAAGGCCTTTTGTTTATTAACATTTGCACTTCTTTCATTAACAAGTGAAATTGCTCATACTTTAATATATTTTTAGAAATACTGCTATACACCATATTTTTAACTTGTTTTACAAGAGATTCTACAACTGAACCTAAAAAACTGGAATGGGGTGGATAGGTGGAAAAGTCCAAACTTTCAATATCTTTTTCCTTCAAAAAATTCTTTACCTCTACATCATTCAAAAATGATTTAATTACTTTGAAGGATGAAACTATAGGTGATCCAGCATCACTTAATATCTTTTTAGGATATCCATACTCATATACATGAGTTTGAAAGGCACTAATGAAGGATTCTGAATCAATATGCTTACATAACAACAAATTTACAGCCCTACTCCACATGCATGTTATAATAAGTATGTACACCTTAACATTAATGTCATTAATTTTTACTGTAAATGGACCAATATGGTCCAAGGCAACCTCCCTAAAGGGAATCTCCTTAGGAGATATTCTAAACTCTGTATAGTCATTCTGATTTATTTTTATTGTCCTACCATATAGTTTTTTGCAAACAAGGCAGGTTTTAATACATTTCTTAACAGTAACATATGCAGATGGGATATAAAACTCTTTTTTAAGAAGTGCAAGCAATTTATAGACTCCTGCATGCTTGGCTTTAATATGAGTTTCAAAAATGAGTGTGTTTGTAAAGGGACAATCTTTGGACAATAATATAGGAAACTTTTCATTATAATTACTTTTTAATTTACCAAATTTAGATTTAACTCTAATTAAGCCATCAGAATCTAAAAACAAATTTAATTGATTAGCTAAATTAGTTGATTTTACAGCAAGAGGATTCAATAAATAATCATATGTATCTGAAAAGTTAATTTTTTGGGCTCCTTTATAAACCAATGAACAACTATCTTTATAATTAAAACTCATATTCATAGAAGGGAAGAGAGAAGGGTTTTTTGACTTTACTCTAAATTTTAGTGTAAATATGTACTTCCTAATATAGTGAGTCACCCTGCACATTTTCCCAATAGAGGAAAACTTGTTTAGTGCTATTACTGGTTCCCACTGATCAGAGGAAATACTATTAATCTGAAAGTTAAAATGAATATTGAAGGGAACTTCAAAAGAGAAAGTGTCAACACATTCATTTTCAGTTGGACCTTTAAAATAATTTGTTTTCTGTAACACTTTGTGAGAGACACATCTAGTTACCATGTCTGCAGGGTTATTTGGACCCTTAATATGATGAAAAATAACCTTGTGACTTTCACATAGCCTCATAATATTATTTAATTTATTATTAATTATGGTACCCTTTTTCTCCACCTTGCTGGTCTTGTTAACTTTAGCTGCCAGCCAGCTTAAGGAAATCATGGAGTCAGTGAAAATATGTAAATTTTTAATATTTATGGGACAAAATGCCTTTGTTAATTGAGAATATAAATCTATCACACATCTGACAAACATCACTGCAAATAGCTCCAACACAGGGATGGTTCTACCAACCCCCCTTGTTACCACTACTTTGTTTTTGGCAGTGAGATAATGAAGGGAATGTGTATCAAGATTTTTTAAATAAATCACACATCCATAGAAATCCTTGCTAGCATCTGTAAAGACCATTAAATCATAATTACCAGTGTAATTCCCAATATACCTGGGAATTGAAGGCTCAACACCAGCATTATATAATTTACAAATCTTTTTCCACTCTCTCAATCTGTCATCACTTAAAGGGTCATCCCAAGTGATGCTACTATCCATCTGCAACTCATGCAGAAACAGTTTTGCCCTATTTCTACAAGGTAAGGTCAATGCAAGTGGATCAAAGCAACTATTCACAGATGAAAGTATTGTTCTTAAAGTATTAGCCTCTAAATTTAATTTTACAGGTTTATTTGTGAAAAGATCTTGGTCCTTAGACCACAAAATACCTAATAATTTGGTTTGTAAGGGTTCTTCAGAATCCTCACAAAACTCAGATTCCAATTCCATCAAATTTGAACCAAATTGCTGCAAATTAAAGCCATATTGACTAAAAATATTAATTGATTTGTGAAATGACAATTTAATATCAGATTCAGAATTAGATGAAAATGCAAGATTATCCATATATGATAAATTATAAAGCATATTTCTTAATTTATTTTCAAATAGGTCATGAATATTACAATGTAAAATTAATATAATATATAAGGCAACCATAAGCAAGCTTGGTGAGAACCTCATACCAAAAGGCAATCTGTTCATTTTGTAGGCCACCTCAGAAAAATCATTTATACCCTTAACCCAAAGAAAATGTAATTTTAAACTATCAATATATGGTAACCAAATTTGATGGAAGGCCTTGACAATGTCATAGACCAATAAAAACCTATTGAACCTTAAAAGTGTCAAAGCTATCTCTAATTTATTGTTAAGATTGGGACCAGGTAGGGAAACTTGGTTATGAGAAAGAGCAGTGTCATTTGTTTTTTCACATAAATTACTTAAAAATACTACTCTGCATTTGGTGGTTTGAACATTTTCTCTGTACACACCCATATGGCCCATGAAAGAAACTTCTTTATTATTTTTTAATTTATTAATAGAAACCTTTTCAATTATACCTGATTCTAATTGCTCCATAAAAATGCTATTATATTGTTCAAATTTATCAGGATTTTTCTGAATCTTTTTTAAAGTAGATTTTAAAATACTGGAGGCTAATTTATAATTATTTGGTAACAAATTTATTACTCTATTATCCCATAAACATGGAAGTATCAGTCTGCCATCATCATGACACTTTGCATTACTAATAATATACCTAACCAGTTGTTCATCTTCATCAGAAAAGGATGGCTCATAATAATCATCATAATTCATTAATTTTTTAAGTGATATATTAAGTTGCTCATTATTAGCTTTAGAAAAGTTAAAATCATCAGGCAAATTACAGGCAATGTAACTACAAGAGATAGAAGATTCTTGTAGTCAGAAATCATTACCATTCTCTAATGCATTATTATTATTATTATTATTATGAGGACTACCATGAGCTTCACCTTTTTTATTATTATTACTACTTTTTGGAGTTTTCTTTTTTATAAGGTTAGGGATGGCATTACAGTAGTCATTAGTTTTGTCCACAAATTTCTTAACAACATTAAGGTTATTTAAATTTTTCAAAATGACAGACTCATCACCAGTAAGCATAATGCCTATACAGGTGTAAAAAAACAAGAATTTTTCATTTTTTGTACCTATAGTGCCAGCATGCACTGGAATAATGTGTATTGCATTTACTCCTAAAATGATATCAATATTTCCCACCTCATCATTCAAAAATTTATCAGCTAATTCTATATTGGCTTTCTTAAAGGATTTATTAATATTTTCTGAATTTTCAAGTTTAATTTTAGGCCTAATTTCTGGAATAACTGCAGCTACTATTTTTACTTCTTTTTTACCCAGAGTGATGTTAAATTCTATGATATTGGTCTTGTAGCTTTTAGCCTCATTAAATCCTTTGACATTTATTTTTATATCAGCATTTATAATTTTATATTTTAATTTATTTGCTAAGGACAAGGACACAAAACAATACTCTGAAGCTGAATCATAAAGTACTCTAGAATGTGCAGTTTCACCTTCAGCCAAATAAGTTTTAGCTGTAAAAGTTGGCAAAATAAAATTACTAATGAGGCTTGTATTAAGGGAGTTAATTTCCAAATCACAATACTCATCATTTGAGCATGGTGAAATTTCTAAGCCAACTACATTACTGGTAGTTGCATTATGGGATGCAGTTGAATTCTTTTTATTTTGCACTGTGTTACCAATTTTATTTTTATTATTACACAAAAAGGAAAAATGATTTCTACCACATTTATAACAAGGGTTCTTGAACCTATACCTGCATTGAGACTGATCATGATTCAGGTAACTGCACAAAATGCATCCTCCAATTTCTTTTATTTTCTTTATCCTACTTTCAGGACTATCAAATTTTTGACACTTACTTATATAATGGGTATCATACCCATCAATTTTTAAATGATGACACAGAACACAATTTGCTGGTCTACTTGACACATTTTTTGTTTTTAAATCAACTGCAGCTGCTAGGCTCAGAGCCTTTTTCTCTTGAGATGCAGAAAAAGTATTTTTCATAGAGCTACCAGAGTTATTCTCTCTTGTACACTCTTTCAACCTATTGAGCACCTCAAAGGAGGAATCTAATATGGAATTTAAATCTGGTTTGGCATCATTATTAACAGTCATAAATGAATTTTTTATTTTATCAGATATTCCCTGCCATACAAAATATTGCATAAAAATCTGACCATCCACATCCAATCTCACCATCTGATCTTTCAAAACTCTCACTTCACTAACCCACTCCATCATACTAGAAACATTCTGCAGCTTTAATTTTACAATTTTTTCAATAACAGAAAATTGTTGCCCTATTTTGGAAGAAAAAGCCTTAAGTAATAAATTTTTTGCTACATCATAGGTTTGATCCTCCACTTTAAGACTTTCAATATATACCTTAGCAGGGCCAGATACCTGCTTTACTAAATACCTGTATTTTTCAAATTGTGAAAAACTGCGGTTGTTCATGATGCTCTCAAATGAAAAAATAAATTGATTTAAATTTTCTGGCTGACTATCAAATGTTGGTAAATCTATTGGGGGGAATTTTACATTTTGAGCACTAGTTGGAGTAGGTGGTGATTGATTTTGATTTTGATTATGATGTGCATGATGTGAAATATCAAGTGTATTTATAATGACACCTAAATTAACATTATAATCTGAATTTTTCATATCAATCTGTTCCTGCCTTCTAAAATCATATTCTGGGCAGAGTACAAATTTCTCTGATATTAATTCATTCAAATTTTTAAGCTCTAATTTAAATTCTTTTAAAGTATCAGAATATGAATATTTCTCCTCTACTGAGAGACTTGCTAATTTGGTATACACAGTGTTAATCAATTTTGTGCAAGAAGATCTTTTGGCCCCTCTTCTACTAATAAGGTTTTTTACTAAAACCAACTCTTCAGAAGGGCTATCTGTTATATCCTGAATATATTTTATTTCAACTCTTGGATCATATGAATCCATGATCAAAATATGAATTTGTCAAATTTTAAATATTAAATATGAAAATCAAATATTAAATTTTAAT
>JABUQX010073184.1:20000-31360 GCA_015478945.1 Trachelipus rathkii
TCACGTGCTTTCTATTTCTCATTACTCCTTTCTTCACACCACACAGCTCTCAAATACGTTCATTTCTCATTTTATCAATTCTTCTCACACCTAACCATTGTCTCCATTGTCTCACTACTATACATTAACACAGGTAACAACATACCCTCATGTAAGACCTTTGCGCACTCAAGACTTAGTCTCTTTTTATTCACACAAGGATTTAATTGAACAGCCACCTTAATAGCCTATTCAACCAGCTTTCCTACTACACTCTGTCATCCGCTCCATTTTCATCCAACATATATCCTAAATATTGAATCTCAGTCACTTGTTCCATCTGTTCACCATCTAAACATACTAACTTCCACCCGAGGAACTGTCCCTCATCACAACCATACACCTTACACTTATTCTACGTTACTTTCAAACCCCTCCTTTTGCACACCCTACCAAATCTCTCTACCAATCCTTTCAAACTCTTTTAAGATTCGCCACACAAGACCAAATCATGAAGACATAATAGGTAGGGCACACTCCACTCTCTTCCATTTTCCATCATTCTAACACCACCTCTCCACCCCACCTCCTAATTCTTTTCATCACCCCATCCATTGACAGACAAATTGGGAATAACCAAGGAGACAAAACACACTAACTGCCTCACTACGCTATTAATAATAAACCAATCAACTTTGATACATTTTTTCTTTACACGCCTTCTCCTAATCGTCATAACATGACTTTTGAATTTCATTCAGAAAGCCTACCAACCACCATATATCGACTAAACACCTCCAAGAGCTTCCCTATTAATCCTACCATACACCTGTTCTCACTAAGAGGTATAAAGGTGGCGGTAAGGCTGCGGCTTTCTTTCTCGACTTGCGCGTAAATTCCTTCCTACTAAATTTTCTATTTCCGGTTCAATGGTACACAAACTTACCCCCAGTCTTGGGAGAGAAGGTGGCGTTGATGATAATATATAATATAAATTATATTATATATATTATAATACATATATATATATTATATATATATAATATATATATTATATACCGTAATATATATCATATTATATATATATATAGTATATATATATATATATATATATATATATATATATAAATTATATAATATATATATATATATATATATATATATATTATATAATATATATTATATACATATATAATTATATATTATCTATGATATAGTCTTAGTGTATATTATATATATATAATATATATATATATACTATATATATATATATATAATATATAATTATATATATATATATATATATATATATAATTATATAAATATATATATATATATATATTATATATATATATAATATAATATATACCCGTAATTATATATATATATATGATATATATATTATATATAATATAATATATATATATATATATTATATATAATATATAGAAAATATATATCTAATATATATATACTTTTTATAAGGCAGGACAACGTCATCCATTTTTTAATAAATTGGAAGCAATTAAATGCGAGAGTAGTGATGTTCCGGTTGACCTTCAAGACCAGCTTTTTCTCACAGAAAGTATAAGGATATAGGTCTAAACTGAATATAATTCTATATATGATAAGCTCGAAATCCGGTGTACATTCTTCAAGTCTGAGGA
Organism: Trachelipus rathkii; assembly: GCA_015478945.1. Lineage (NCBI taxonomy): Eukaryota > Metazoa > Arthropoda > Malacostraca > Isopoda > Trachelipodidae > Trachelipus > Trachelipus rathkii. Next base: position 21,647 of record JABUQX010073184.1, read on the forward strand.
TGTAATATAGAGGAGGTCACCCCGAGAGCGTAAGCCGCTACGCCCGCGTTTAAGCCCTTTTGGCTTTCCAAACCCGAGATTGCGTTAAGCCTAACGGCTAATCATCGACCCAGGTGTTCGATGCGTGAGAGAGAGCGCGCGCGCACGCGCGCGCGTGCGCATACACATACACATTATTATTATTATTACTCGTCGATCATCGATTTCCGGGAATCGCAATCTGAGTCGAAAAAACGATCCCTGTAAGGGATCGTTTTTTACGCGCACTTCCGACTCCGACTCCAGACTCCGACTCCGACTCCGACTCCGACTCCGACTCCGGCTCCGGCTCCGGCTCCGGCCGCGGTTATGGTTCGAGACTCCGGCTCCGGCTCGAAGAAGTGATCCCCGAAGGGGATCACTTCTGAGTTGTTTTTTAAACCCTTTTGCGCCTGCTTCAGCGACTCCGAGTCCGCACTGCACTGTCTCGCACCGGTCCGCACCGCACCGCACCGCACCGCTGGTTCCGACATATATCTATATAAGTTAGAGTTATCGTATCGTGATAAAATTTGGAGTGGTGTTAGATGATGACGTAACCCTAGTCATGGATGATGTTACGTCCCATGGGTCGCCCCAATTAGGGGGGAAACCCAACCCCCTTTCAAACAATTAAATATTGGACGTAAGAAAGCTGAAAATTTGGTGAGAGGATTCAAGAGTTGAGTTTCTAGAAAGAGTTAGTATATGAATTCAAGGAGTTGGCTCCGGCACCGGTGCTGGAGCCACTGCGGTGCCGAGTTAATAACCATTCGTATAACAACAATGTAGGTGTCTTTATATATGTTATTGGATCTGTAGATTTCGAAAATAATGGTTTCAGAACCATCAAGAAAAAAATAAATCCATAAATAAATAAATAAATAAATAAAATTTCTTATTCTTTTTTGTTTATAACTTACAAATTTACGTTTTTACATACCCTAAAGCAGTAAATCACTAAATCAAGCCATCCAACCATCCCTCCTGTCAGTTGTGAAATTCTATTTGATCATTGATCTATTGATCTATTGATTATTGATCTATTGATTAAAGTCAAATTTTTTACTAAAATTGTCCATGTTTTACATAACCTAAAACAATCAGTAAATCAGTTAAATCAAAGCCACCCAACCTACCCTCCTGTCCATTTGTGATCTATTGATCTATTGATCTATTGATCTATTGATCTATTGATCTATTGATCTATTGATCTATTGATTAAGGTCAAATTTTTTACTAAAATTGTCATGTTTAACAATAACCCTAAATCAGTAAATCAGTAAATCAATGCCATCCAACCTCCCTCCTGTCCATCTGTGATCTATTGATCTATTGTTCTATTTATCTATTGATCTATTGATCTATTGATGTTAAAGTCAAATTTTTACTAAAATTGTCATGTTTTACATACCCTAAATCAGTAAATCAGTAAATCAAGCCAACCAACCTACCCTCCTGTCCATTTGTGATCTATTGATCTATTGATCTATTGATCTATTGATCTATTGATTAAGGTCAAATTTTTTACTAAAATTGTCATGTTTTACATACCCTAAATCAGTAAATCACTAAATCAAGCCAACCAACCTACCCTCCTGTCCATTTGTGATCTATTGATCTATTGATCTATTGATCTATTGATTAAGATCAAATTTTTTACTAAAATTGTCATGTTTTACATACCCTAAAGCAGTAAAATTTCAGTAAATCAACGCCAACCAACCACCCTCCTGACCATCTGTGACTATTGGATCTTTGAATCTTATTGAGCTATTGGATCTTTGATTAAGGTCAAAATTTTTTACTAAAATTGTCCATGTTTACATATCCCTAAAGCAGTAAATCTGTAAACTCAAACCACCATCCCTCCTCCCTCCTGTCCAGTTGTGATCTATTGATCTATTGATCTATTGATTAAGGTCAAATTTTTTACTAAAATTGTCATGTTTTACATACCCTAAAGCAGTAAATCACTAAATCAAACCACTATCCAACCTCCCTCCTGACCATCTGTGATCTATTGATCTATTGATCTATTGATTCAAGTCACATTTCGAGTGTCATGTTGGAATAACATAAACATAAAAATCAAGTTCTTTATAACAAAAATCAAACAATATATGCTGACGTAACAAAGTTTCACATCAATAAAGCTAACAGGCGTAACATAAACTATGAAAATAATGTACAAAGACAACCCTAACACCCTTAAGCCCGAATAAACTGTTAACATTAACAAAGTTCCCAACACTTTAACCATCCGTAAATGTTAACTAACATAGCATGCAAAAACGTAACTTATTCACACTTTGGTCAAACATATCTCTAACATACGATGTTAATTTACACTAACAGGGTAATTATTAAACTAAAATTTATCACAACATGGTAATTATCATACTGATCAACGAATATACTCTAATATAAAAGGTTTCCACATCAATAAAAGCTAACATGATGTACATGAACTAAGAAAAATAATGTACAAAGACAACCTAACAAACCTTAAACACGAATAAAACTGTTTTACATTAACAAAGTTCCACACTTAACACCAGTTAAGTAACTAAGCATGGTAAATGCAAACGTTAACCCTAAATCTGTACTTTTTTTCAAAGCATATCTCTAAACATAACGATGTTAATTTACACTAACACACTAAATATTTAGAGAAAAATGTATCATAACTTGTCCGATTTATCATAACGATCAACAAATTAGCTAAACATAACAATGTTTTTTCAGCATTAATTAAAGCTAACATAGCATCATCATATGACCTAGGAAAATAATGTACAACGACAAACCTAACAAACTTCACACAAATAAACGTGTTAACATTAACAAAAGTTTTCCCAAAAGAAACTTTACAACGGTAAAGTAACCTAACTTTACAGTACAAAACGTAACCTATTTAACCTTTTTTCAACATGATCTCTAAATATTAACGATTAATTAACATTGACACAGTACATTTATCAAAAAATGTGTCATAACCATACCTATCCATCATAATACCTAACGAGTAAAGACGAATAAAGTAAAGTTTTTAGGCTTATCTCTTTTAGACTCCGCCTCCTTTCAGAAAATACCAACTCTAAACATGAAAAATGATTTTATGCTTTAACCATCTACATAAAGTGATGCAATACTTATTATTTGACCCTCTGGCAGGATATACTAGCAATGTAGCAGTCGCCATTCGGTTACGATTTAATATAAATGACACTTCAGGGGGAATAACGAAACTCCTCGTGCCAGATATCAACAACAAGCGTAGAGATGCGGTGGAGGTTGTCGAATCGTATCACACTGAGAATAACTATCCTAAACTGAAGAAAATAGTATATATAACATCCTTAAATGTAATGAGATTCCTTCTTTCAACCAATCAGAAGAAAGTAAACTAAGAAAAAATACGACGTACGAAAGAGCCATATCAAGTTTCAAAAGGGTATATATTCTCGGGCAACAACACAACAACAACAACACAACAATAACAATAGTTACAATATTAAAAACAATAATAGCAATAAACGAATATATCTAACGTAACATTGTTTTCCACAGTAATAAAGCTAACATAGCCATTACCAGAACTAAGAAAATAATGCACAACGACGAATCTAACACACAACTTAAGCCCGAATAAACTGTTAACATTAACAAAGGTTAACATCTCTTAACACTCTAAAAGTAAACATACATTGCTTACCAGAGACCTGCCCAATGCTTGACTTTTACCAAAACCATTCTTCTAACATATTACGTTAATTTTACATTGACACAGTAATATTTAACAAGAATTTATTATAACCTTGTTTAATTATCATCACAGAGCAGGAAGTATGGCTAACGTAACAAAAGTTTCCCACACCATTAATAAAAAGCTCCCCAGTAACATTACCTGATTCTACAGCCCATGATGTACATCGACAAACATGGAAACCCCTATTCGATTGACATTTTTCCTACTAACTACTTAACAAACTCTCTGCACATAAACCAGCAATAAAGTACCTAACATCGTGCAATACGTAAACCATAGCCACACTTTGTTCAAGCATATCTCTAACATATACGAATGCTTTTTTACATTAACAGTAATATTTAACAAAGTTTAGCAGAATAAACCTGTCTAATCATCAAACTGACAAAGAATATAATGCTAACGTAACAGATGTTTTACATCAACTTCCGTAACATTTAACAAAAAATTCAACATAACCTCGTCCAAATATCATAATCCCCAGCGAATAATTGCACAACATAAACAAAGTTTTAACAAACAACAAAAATACAAAAGTTTTATCCAAACATACATAAAAATAAGTTCTTTGAGTAAAAAATATCTAACAGTAAAATCGTAATATTACCTTTTGATTTTAAAAGGCAGTAAATCAGTAATCAGTAAAATCAAACCCCCTCCATCCTGCAGTCCCCTACCCGCCCCATCCACCTGTGATCTATTGACCTAATTGAGTTCAAGTCAATATTTCAAGTATCATTTTGGACAAACATAACATAAAAATATGTTCTTTATATACTAACATACGAATATATGCTTAACCAACAAAGTTTTAGCATCAATAAAGCTAACAAATCATAACCGCGACTATGAATATAATGTACAAATGCAAACCTAACATACCTCGCGTATGAATAATCGGCTAACATTCACAAAATTATCCTGAAAAATTCCCTATTGATCAAGGTAAAGTAGCTAACAGGTCATACAATACCCGATATGTTCCCACTTTTCGAGCCATATTAGCAACAGGTAAGCGTATTATCTAACAAAATCCCTTAAACAAAGTGACCAAATCTATCACAGATGCCAGCCATCTTGAACTATATGAATGACACTTTTCATCAAAAGTGTCAACTCGTTTCCGAGTATAACATCATTTGACCTATGAATAAACGTTAGACATTAGCAAAGACCTAAAGGACAAAACATTACTCAACAAAAACTTAACCAAGGCTCACGTTTCTAACACATCATTGGGTCAAGTTAACACAGGGGTAATATCTTACAAAAACCATCATTTCTCTAACAAATGCAGTGTTATTTCACAGTCATAGAATATTTAAACATAACTAATCAACTCACGAATACAACGTTTTCATTAACCGAGTAAAATCTAAAGCAACTACTTACCCTTCGAGAGAAAACCAGGGGGATGCGCCCTTGAAAGGGTGTCCGGCGAGGGGGATCACCCCGAAGGGGTGTAGGCGGGTTTAGGCCTCACCCCGAAGGGCTGAGGCCTTACCCCTCCTCCGAAGGAGGGGTAACGCCTCAGCCCTTCGTGCTGAGGCTAAAGCCCGCTTACACCCCTTCGGGGGTTCCCCTCGCAGGATTCACACCCTTTCAAGGGGCGCATCCCCCTGGGTTTTCTCTCGGGAAGGTAATGTGTTTGCTTTTAGATCTCTTGGTAATGAAAAACGGTTTATTCGTAGAAGTTAGATACGTTAATGGTATAATATTAACTCTGACAATGTGGAAATAACACTGATTTGTGTTAGAGAAATGATGAGTTTTTTGTAAAAGTATTACTGTGTTAACTGACAATGATGTGTTTAGAAACGTAAGCCTAGGTTAAGTTTTTGTTGAATAATGTTAGGTTTGATCCAGACCTTTGCTAATGTCTACGTTTATTCATAGGTCAAATGAAGTTATACTAGACGAGGGACACTTTGATGAAGATAGTGTTAATTCATAGTTCAAGAATGGTGGCATCTTTGGATAGATTGGTCACTTGTTAAGGGATTTTTGTTTAAGAATATACAGCTTTTCCTGTTGCAATCATGCTCGACAAGTTGCAAATATCGAGTATCTGTATGACCTGTTAGCTTACTTTTACCTGATTCAGTAAGGGAATTTTTATTCCAAGGAATGTTTAGCCTGATTATTGCATACGCGAGGTATGTTAGGTTTGCATTTGTACATTATTTCATAGTCCGCGTTATGATTTGTTAGCTTTATTGGTGCTAAAAATTTGTTGGTTTAAGCATATTAATCGTAGGGTTATATATACTAAGAACATATTTTATGTTATGTTTGTCCAAAATGATACTTGAATAGAATTGAATCAATAGGTCAATAGATCACAGGTGGGTGGGACGGTAGGGGACTGCACGGATGGAGGGGTTTGATTTACTGGAATTTACTGATTTACTGCTTAAAATCAAGTAATTATTACGTTTTATTACTTGATATTTTACTCAAAAGAACTTATTTATGTTATGTTAGATAAAAATTTTGTTATTTTTTTGGTTATGTTTGGTTAAAACTTTGTGATGTTTGCAAATATTCGCTGGGGATTATGATATTTAGACGAGGTTATGTGAAATTTTTTGGTAAATGTACGAAGTTGATGTAAACATCTGTTAACGTTAAGCAAATTATAAATTCCTTTGTCAGTAATGATGATTAGACCAGGTTTATAATAAACTTTGTTAAAAATATTACGAACTTATTGTAAAGTTAGCATGGATAAGTGACAAATTGGTTTAAAAAAAGTGGGAATAGGTTACGTTTGCACGATGTGTTAGGTACTTTATTGGCTGTTTGTGCAGAAGTTGTTAATGTTAGTGGCTTAAATCGCTAAGTTTACGCTGTGACCTATTTCTAGTGAATCCTGTAGGATTTAACATTTTGGCAATATTAACACATCCATAATCTAAGGGTGTTAGTTTGTCGTTGTACATCATTATTCTTTAGTTCGGTTTATGTTAATGTTAGCTTTATTTTAATGTGGAAACTTTGGTTACGTTAGCAAATACCTTTAGATGGTCTGTATGATTTAGAAGCCAAGAATAGAATAATTATAACTTAATGTTACCTGTAAAAGTAGAAATTAACGTTAAATATGTTAGAGATAGTTTAGGTAAAAGTATGATAGGTTACGTTTTGTATGCCAATGTCTGTTACTTTACAGGTGTTAAGTGTGTAAACTTTGTTAATGTTAACAGTTATTCGTGCTTAATTTGTGTTAGATTCGTCGTTGTGCATTATTTTCTTAGTTCTGGTAATGCTGTGTTACTTTATTACTGTGAAAACAATGTTACCTTAGCATATATTCGTTGGTTAGAATATAAAGAACTTTCTTGTAACTATGTTATTGGTTGTTGTTGTTGTTGTTGTTGTCGAACGATGAATATATACCCTTTTGAACTGTTATGGTTCATTCGTACGTCGTATTCTTGGTTTACTTTCCTCTGATTGTGAAAGAAAAGAATCTCATTACATTTAAGGGGATGTTTATATACTATTTCTTCAGTAGGAATAGTTTTTCTCAGTGTTGATACGATGACATCCCCCCGCATCTCTACGCTTGTTGTTGTTAATCTGCACGAGGAGTTTCGTTATTCCCCCTGAAGTGTCATTTATATTAAATCGTAAACCGAATGGCGACTGCTATATTGCTCATATTCCTGTCAGAGGTAAAATAATAATACGAGTATTGCATCACTTTATGTAGATGGTTAAAGCATAAAATCATTTTTCATGTTTAGATTTGTATTTTCTGAAAGGAAGCGGAGTCTAAAAAGAAGATAAGCCTAAAAACTTTACTTTATTCGTCATTTATTCGTTAGGTATTATGAGGGTTAGGTATGGTTTATGATACAATTTTGATAAATGTTACTGTGTCAATGTAAATTAACGTTAATATGTTAGATATCTTGAAAAAGTAAAAATAGGTTACGTTTTGTATGTAAAGTTAGTTACTTTACCGTTGTTAAGTCTGGAACTTTGTTTCATGTTAAAGTTTTATTTGTGTGTAAGCTTGTGTTTAGGTTTGTCGTTGTACATTATCTTCTTAGTTCATATGAGCTATGTTAGCTTTATTAAATGTGAAAACTTGTTATGTTAGCATATATTGTTGACAGTATGCAAATCGACAAGGTTTATGATGACATTTTTTTCAATTAAATAATTAAGTGTGTTAGTGAAATTAACATCTTACTGTAGAGATATGCTTAAAAGTAAGAATTAGTTTACGTTTTTGCATACCATCTAGTTACTTACTGGTGTTGGTTTGAATTTTTGTTATTTAACAAGTTTATCGTGTTAAGTGTGATAGGTGTCTTGTACATTATTTTCTTTAGTTCATGTTACATCATGTTGCTTTATTGATGTGGTAAACCTATTGTTAGAGTATAATTCCTTGATCAGTATATAATTAACACGTTGTGATAAATCTTTTAGTTAATTATTACCATGTTTGTGTAAATTAACATCGTTATGTTAAGAGGATATGTTTTGCAGAAGTGTGAATAAGTTACGTTTTTGGTTGTTATGTTAGTTACTTTTACTGTTAAGTGTGGAACTTTGTTAATGTTAACAGTTTATTCGTGTTTAAGGTGTGATAGGTTTGTCTTTGTACATTATTTTCATAGTTCATGTTACGCCATGTTAGCTTTATTGATGTGAAAACTTTGTTACGTCAGCATATATTGTTTGATCTTTGTGTATAAAGTACTTGATTTTATGTTATGTTTAATCCAAAATGATACTCGAAAATATGACTTAAATAAATAGATCAATAGATCAATAGATACATAGATCAATAGATCAATGATAGTGGTTTGATTTAGGATTTACTGCTTAGGGTATGTAAAACATGACAATTTTAGTAAAAAATTTGACCTTAATCAATAGATCAATAGATCAATAGATCACAACTGGACAGGAGGGATGAGTGGATGGTGGTTTGATTTACAGATTTACTGCTTTAGGGTATGTAAAACATGACAATTTAGTAAAAATTGACCTTAATCAATAGATCAATAGATCAATAGATCAATAGATCAATAGATCACAGATGGTCAGGAGGGTAGGTTGGTTGGCTTGATTTACTGATTTACTGCTTTACGGGTATTGTAAAACATGACAATTTAGTAAAAAATTTTGAAGGCTCCCTCTATTTATCACAATAGATTCAATAGATCAGATAGATCAATAGACACCAAATGGACAGGAAGGGTAGGTTGGGTGGGGTTTAATTTAGTGATTTACTGATTTAGGGTATGTAAAACGTTACAGTTTTAGGTAAAATTGACTAAATCAATAGATCAATGAGATCAATAGATTCAATAGATCAATAGATCACAATGGACAGAGAGGTTGGTTGGCTTGATTTACTGATTTACTGATTTAGGGTATGTAAAACGTTACAATTTTAGTAAAAAATTTGACCTTAATCAATAGATCAATAGATCAATAGATCAATAGATCAATAGATCACAAATGGACAGGAGGGTAGGTTGGGTGGCTTGATTTACTGATTTACTGATTTAGGGTATGTAAAACATGACAATTTATTTAGTAAAAATTTTGACCTTAATCAAGATCAATAGATCAATAGATTCATAGATCAATAGCAATAGAATTCAATAGATTCAATAGATCACAAATGGACAGAGGGTAGGTGGGTGGCTTGATTTACTGATTTACTGATTAGGGTATGTAAAACACTGACAATTTTAAGAAAAAAAATTCTGAACCATATTCAATTAGATAATAGATCAATAGATCAAGTAGATCAATAGATCAATAGATCACAAAACTGGCAGGGATGGTTGGAGGGCTGATATGTGATTTACTGGTGGGCCCCCCTTTTTTTAAAAGGGGGTTTTGTTTAAACGTAAAAAATTTGTAAGTTATACAAAAAGAATATAGAAATTTAT
>JABUQX010073186.1:0-10000 GCA_015478945.1 Trachelipus rathkii
GGCGTGGGTTGTCTCATTGTCAACATTACAACGCAGATTTGTCATGGGACCATAAATTGGTATAGTTTGACCCAACTTTCAACAACACCTGAATCCAAATTGCAAAAAATTAGAATTTGGAGGTTTGTATTAAATGTGGGTACTTAAATCATAAAATTGAAAACTGTACTGGTTTAAATTTAATGAACCGAATGTAGAAAATTTGTAATTTCTTGGCACTCCGCATTTTCATGTATTAAAAAACAAGTGGACCTAATCCAACTTAAAAAACAAAAAACATAAATAAAAATAATTCATAAGCAGAAACATCAACCAATGTTGTGGAATTAAATGTTACTCCTGTAGAAAATCCTTCTTCAGAAAAAGTAGCAAATTGTTTATTATTAAAGTTTCCTTAATGTAACAAGCAGTCAAATATACTCTTCCTACCTTCCCACCACTTGTATATCAATAAAACAATAACAACCAAGACTTGCGGCGTTTTAATATGATTCTGGGTCTGAAATAAATTTTTTATCTCAAACAGTAGCACAAAAAAATTAACTATAAAATCGTTACAAGTCTGAATATGTTATGTAAAGGTATTCAATGACAGCATATTACAACTCTATTCATAGAAGTGATATAAAATAACAACTAAAATAACAGGTTAATTGTTGGCAGCCTGTAGTCCTTCAATAACACCAGAGTGAATATACCCTTCCCTCATTGTAAGGCATTTGAGAACATATTAAATAGCCTTTGAGCTAGATAAAGCATTAAGAATAATAATAGGGAAATTCCAGTATATCTATAGGTGTGAAGAGCACTAATACAAATAATGCTGTTCATTTGGTTTAACAACAACAGTTCGATTGTTTTTACACTTCTTTAGTGGTTGCGTAGCTGGGAACTTTGAAAAATTAAATAAATTTGCCAATATTTGAAGTTAAATAAAGAATTTACAGGCGGCTGATTTGCACGAAAAAATTGTAAAATTAGAAATAAAATGGAATGACTAGAAATGGATTACTCTATCTCATCTCTAGCTCAAAATAATAATACTAGCATAGAATTGAATGATGATCTAGTAGATAAAAATTTAAATGATTTATTAAATTATGATAGTTTTGATTGTCCTAAAAAATTCTCAGAGCTAAACATAGAACTTAATTAAAACACTTGTATTACAAATACACTTGGTAGATATGGATACAGGTCGATTGATTATGTCTTGTTTATGGAATAAATAAATTTAATAAAATTTTTCCTTTTATTTTTTAATTTGGCTAATTCTGTATTAGAAATCAATACTTAAAAAAATATAAAATAGAGACCTCTAAAATTAGAAGCGTACGATAATGTCATATTTGAACAACCTTAACCAAGGTATCATTCAACCTGTTGAAATAAATACAGTAAAAAATAATAACAAAAGTTTCATTTTAGCTCATAATGCAGTATTTAGAGATCATGTAGAAAAACGACAAAATGCAGAATTGTATATTTGTCGGAACCTATGTGATAAAAAACCAACCAACTAACTTATCACATAATAATGTTAGCTACCAGGACCTAATTTAAATAATAGATTGGATATTGCATTAACCACTACTTAGGTTTAATAAGTATCTGCTGGTATTCGACTTGGAGAGGGCCTTTCACCAGGTTAAATTGCCTCTGGAGGTTACAGAAAAATTCCATTTTTTGTGGTTCAAAACTATAAAAGAAATGATTTTAAGTATTGTTTCTTATAAATTAATGCGACTTCCGTTTGGTATTAGATGTAGCCCTTCCATTCTCATGTAGCAACTTTACATAATATTAATATTTGCATGTTCATACTTGTGATGAGTTTGAATATGAACTTAGAAGATTTTGTATACCTGTCTTATATGGATACACTTAGGCTTATTCTTCTATCTTCTGAACGGAAATTTTCTTGCTTATCATAGGTTCTCATGTAAATATTTAACAATTATGGGTTCAAAATTTGGCACAATTTTCCATAAGTAATTCACCAGAGTTCTAAAAAGTAAATTATATAGTGAGCTTAGCACAATATTAGTAGCTGTGGATGAGCCTATAGAATGATCAAGTAAAACTATTGGGAATTGATTGGGATATACTATATGTACTTGTACTAATAAAAATAACTGATGGATTCCCAGCAAATTCACTTTCGAGATCTATTTTATCCACTATAATGTCTATTTGACGCCACCTAAAATGGCTTCCTGGAAGTAAAGAGCAAATATTTTTTACTATAACTACCAAAATATAAGATATAACTGGGAACAAAAAATTAAGATAGTCCCATTTCTAAAGATTATAAAATTATTTGCTCACAATATAATAAAGCAAAAACCTGATTAAATAAGTTATTGGGGATATCTTCTATCATATATATCTGGCATTACTGATGCAGTAAAGACATTTTGGTAGTGCTTGTATTTTACAAACATACAAATAGTAGGTGAGCTGCATTTTTTTTGTGCAAAATAAATTAAATTTCAAACAAATATACAAGCATCTATTCCAGTTTCTTAGAGCTAAATTTGTTTCTGTAAATTGGAGTACAATGTCTAGATTAGACAAATGTCTGACAATTTAACTAATACTTTCACACTTTAAAATAATAATTACTTTATATACTGATTCAATGGTAAAGCATTGAAATTGGATTTATAAATAAAATTGAAAAAATAAACAAAATTGAAAGCAAGGAACCCATTATAAATAATCAGCTGAATTTTATTGAAACTGTATGTGAAAAACCCGATAACTCTTCAATCATTGTGAAGGATCTTCAGATCTAGAGTGATTATGTTACTCCGCATGTGTTTTCCATATAAGGTTTTATTAGAAAAATCACTTTATTAAATGTGACCTATATTAAAACAATAATGAACGGTTAAAAGTCACTGTTCCAAATCCCTTATATATTAAAATAGTCACCAGATTTTAATATTTTAAATATTCAACTATTTCTTTTGTACCCTTATTTAAATTAAGATAGGTTTTCTTCTTTGAAAAAACTATTTAAGGTTTCACACTATGTAAGAAAAATTTATTTCATAATTTAAAATATAAAGTACATGAGAAAAACCCCACTTTGTTTTCCAATTGTGACCCAAATGCAAAATGCTCATATGAAGAAAGTTGTAATGTCATTTTTAGGCAATATCAACAAGAAAATTTTTCAGAAACATATCAATATTTAATAAACCCAAAAAAGAACAAAGAAACAAATTTGGTCACACAACTTAATCTTTTTCTTGATAAAAACAATATAATTAGAGTAAAGAGTAAATTTGCAAACTTAGATGCTGATTTTAATCAAAAAAATCCAATTTTGTTGCATAAAAATCACTCTTTAACAGACCTAATAATTAAAGAATTACATGTAAAAATGAAACATGCAGGTATATATAAACTTCTAGCTATAATAAGAAAGGAGTTTTATTCCAACGCAATACTCAGTAGTTAAGAAACATTGACTGCAATAAAAATGTAAATTAATGTCATGGCAGAAACAATAAAATAATCAGAACCATTTAACAAAGATTAAGAATAAATCCGCATCACAAATTCCATTATTAGAGAAATATTTCTGAACACATTGGCCTTTTAATATAAAAAATAAATAATGTAGTGAGATAGAAGATTTACCATATTAATATAATTGCACATCACTGAGTGTACTTGTTTCATGTAAACATGTGATAATAATCCTTTATTTCTGCTTTTTCTCATGTGTTGCTTTGGAATTCCCAAACTTATAGTTAGTGGACCAGGGATAGTAGTTATATTAAGCTCAGTGCAAATTATTAGATTTTATTGATGATGTAGATGTAAAATTATTTAACTCTCCCATAATATAAAGAGTTTTAGAGTTTTCACGCATACCTGGTAAAGCTTAAGTTTTTTAGGAGGATGTTTAGTTGAATCTTTAGTCCAAACCAGGTGACAAATCATAATCTATATGCTATAGGAAAAATATATAGAGCAGGATGAGATTTTTCCTTCTAATTGTAATTAGTTAGGGAAGCAACATGCTTAATAAATAAAGGGCCAGTAGGCATTTAAGTCAAATCTGAGAAACCCTGAGGTGGAATCAGAATATCCCATTATGCAATAACACCGGAGATATTGCTGAGGGGATATGAAGCAGCCTATGGTTGTCTTCTTCTCATTTAATTTCATGAATGTGTAGATCCTTTCGCAATGCACTCCTGATTGGTCTGCCTTGTGAACCTGAATCAGGATAGTTATAATTTGACTTTTCAAAAATACAGAAAAATGTTAAATCAAATTTGAATGATTTGTACTATGATGCATTCTTAGCAAACCTACAATATCTTGCCACTAACCAGCAAGATAAATATAAAAAAAACCACACACGTTTCACTGGGGTTGGAGATGTTGTTGCCAATTAAAGAAAAGAATTCTGTAAAAACATCCTTTACAGCATGGGACAGTACCAATAAAATAATGATTTAGGAGATAACTGTTTGCTGTAAAAATTAAAATCAAATCAAGGAATTATAACCCGACATCATATCGATATCATATTGCTGATTAAAAATACCAATCTTTTCATGAATCTGGCCAGAAAGTCAGTTTCCCAACCACTAATGATATAATAGTGATGCTGACAGCAGGTAAAAGGATAATGGCTCGCAGTTCAATGTATGAGGAGGCCTGACTGGATAAGCTCCAAGACCAAGCAACTTTAACTATTCTGCAACTATATGAAAGTCAAGAATATCTGTGTCCTTGTTAACAGGGACATATATATATTTTGAATAAAAACAATGTAAATATTGGGTTTCCAAATTTAGTTACATAATCATCCAAATTAATTCTTAATAGATATTTATTTGTGTCCCCTCCCAGTGTTAAATTAATATAAATTATATAATGTATGATTCCTTTATTATTACTATTATGTTATTATTATCATTATTATATTTTTATTTTTTAGAATTATTTATTATTATTATGGGTTACTGAAAATGTTGATAGTTTTAACTAATACTTCAGTAACTAATAAAATAATTGTTGGATTAATAAATTAATTACTTTTATTCATTTAAAAAAAAATAACAATTAATAATACTAAAAATTTAAATATAAAATAAATTATTTAGTGATCGACTCAATAAAAGTTATTGTTTGATCCATCTTACATCTGATTTAGTTACATACAACTGAACCTCAAGCGAAAGCTCTGAATCGATGCTAACTCTGCAGAAAATGGTGCAAGAAAGTGACATGGAATAAAATTTAGATTTGGCAATGTGCAGTTACCCTATATAACATCTAAAGAGCAAGACTTGTGTTCTTTGCTCTGCCTATTTAGGCAATAACAAACATATATTAATGATCTCATCAACAAGTTCAGTGGCCACTGATATAAAAATATAATTATAAGTCATAACTAATACATTATATTTATTTGAGATAAAAAAAATGTCCTACTCCATGCAGTGAAGAAGGCCAGCTTAGAAGAGGGCCTTATATATTATTTTTTTTTTTTTATGTACTGGACAGAAGATACAACTCAGTTTCCTGCTTGGAAACTCTTACAACAAAGATAAGGATTGGCTCTGGATTTAAGAACATAGGAAGATTTTGGTGTTGAAAGAGGAAATCAGCAGTTAGACGGAAGAGTTCTATTCTCCATTTATATAAAGTTTTCTTCATAAATTATAATAAATTTAATTATCTATAATCTTTAAATTCAATGTAAATATACAATTAATTTTTTATAGTAAATTTAAAACTAAAAATTCTTTGAATTCTCCCCTTCTCTAATTTATTTTCTTCATTACTTTATTCATGCATATTTTCTGTTAGATAGTTTTAATATTTACATTTTGATTCAGATGTCGAAAATTTCGGTTCTGTGAAAATTGGCTGTACGAGTTTTAGAATTATTTAATATAAAGGTATGTACATTTAATTATTTATTTGATTGATTTAAAAATTCCAAATATTAAAACCTATGTTATAACCATAATTCGGCTATTATTATTTTATGTTCCCCCTTTTTTACCTCATAAATCATATTTTTCCAAGTGGTATGAATATGTACCGTCGGTAAACGAGTTGCCAATTCATAAATTTTTGAAAGTAGACTATTATTTTTTTATTATTATTTCTTTCTACTGTTTGTGAGAAGTTAAATGTTTTTACCTAATGTAAACCATTATGATATACTATTTCAATGGTTAATTTTATTGTTTTTTATTGGCGTTATACATAAAAGTATTATAAATTGTTGCTATATATACGAAACAGAAGCTAATTTATAAAGTGCTATTATGCAGCTTTATTCAGATAATATATAATATATTATAATATATATATACTATATTATATATATCATATTATATGTTATATAATATATATTAATAATCTTTATAATAATTATTATTATAATATGATATTTATATATATATTATATATATATATAAATATATCAATTTATATATATAGTGTCAATGAAGAGTATGAAATATCCGGACAGGCCAACCAATTTGTCAAGAAAGGCCGATTGCTTCTTGCGGGTTCTTGATAAAGATCTAATACTGTTGTCTAGGGGAATATAATCTCACTGTTTAAGTCAAGATAAGAATCTTTTCCTAATTAACGTTACTAACGGATTCAATTTTGAAGAAGTATTTAGCAATGGTGAACGAGTGAGCTTCTGCATGAGACAATATAATTTGTTAACTAGATATTATTTAGTCATCAGAGATTGGCAAAAGCCCCATACATCACTTTGCATATATATATATATACCTAACGTAATTGTAATTACCGAATAAAATTACAATATTTAAATAAATAACTATGCCATTTTATAATTGATTTTACATAGATTGCAATAGCTGATCAAAGTTAATGTATGGGAGTTCCAACGTTGATATCAGTATTGAAATAAAATAATAATACTAATAAATTGATAAAATAATAAATCTTTCCATAATTTAGACGATAGATATTTGATGCAGTCTTTTTAGCCGATCTTGAGTGACGAAGCTCAAATTCTCTACCTCGGCGTTCTCATAACGTGACACACCCCCCTTCTAAGAAGACATTGGGGCATGAACCAAATCGTCTATTGGATCATGTCGTTGACGATCCATTGAAGCTCAACTATCACGTTAATCTTCTCATTCTTGAAACTGGAGATAAGCTTCACACCTACAATCATTCTTCCTGTGATTTGTGCGTCTTTCCTCGGGTGGACACAATCGACCGCGAAGATCGTAACTCTCTCCTTTTTCTACGACGTTGTACTGTGCATTGGTCTAACCACATTGGCGGATTTCCCATTTCGCGTCCTATGTTTAAATTTTCTTTAATGCAAACGTTTGACATGTCATCTCCAATGCTTACGAAACCACCATGATAATCAGTCACCAAAATGTTAAGACAAAGGATGTCAATAAACAATTCTCTCCCTAAACGTCAGAACCACCAACATTATCCTTTCACTTGGCATTAAAAGTCTTAAGACATTCCCGCCATATGTGTTGCATGAGTAGGGTTGTTTCCATTTGAGAGACCAATGAAGAAATATTTGAACGCTCATGAAGTGTTTTATATGGGTTCTCCACTTAGGGTTATAAAGCTTCTACCTATAACGTTTTTACTCGCTATGTTCCTTCACTAGCATTTTCAACGATAAATTCAGGAACGAATTGAACAAGTGATTTTGAATGTTTGTCATCAGGCAAATCTAACAGAGAAATTTCTCTCAGCTCAGGGGACAGACGTTCGTCACCGGAGGTCAAGGCAACCTGTGTAAGCCACAATGATGTCGCAGCCAAAAACTGTAAAACATCATCAACAAGTGAAAGTTCAAAGCCTGCTGCCCTGTATACAAGAAAAATACTGGTTCTCTTCTCCATGTATTTACGCATCATTTCAGTAGCAGGAGAGCCTTGCCCAGAAACTTCCTGATATTCGTGTTGAATGCGACCTAACTCTTGAGACATTTTAAATAACTTCTGGTAGAGAACCTGTATACCCAAATGTAAAGCTCTGTGAGTTAGGTAAAAGCAAGTAGTGGTAAAAGAGAAAAGTTCTGGAATGTTTTCACAATTATGTTCAAAGTTTCTTTCCTCATTAATTGGTACAAAAGTGGTTTGCTTAGAAAGATTGCCAGAATAAACACCCTTTATTTCATTTCGACGCTTTGCTACATATGAACTACAATAAAGTGGATCTACTTTTAAGACTTTTAAATTCTTCACATCATCTGACACTGAAGAAAATGGAGAGGCCAATTTGAGCATGACTGCACCCAGATTTACCATAAAGCTATCTGACACATAAGCTAAGTTTCGATTTTCTTTACTTTGAATATGCCAGATGCCGGCTCTGCCTGAGTTTGATTCTAAACAGTTTTCAATCCATTTTAGAAACTTGTCCTTAATTTCTGGGAAAATCTTAAGCAAAGTCATAAAAAGATTATAAGGATGTAAGGCGGAGTCATTCCTGCTACAAGCATCTGGATTTGTTTCATCAGTGCTTGATCTAAGTAAACTACTTCCGATGGGTTCGGATTGTCGATTCACCTCGTTTAAGGCGCAGGCGGGCTTTACCGACTCGTCATTGTTACAAATAACAGGGTCGTCTCCCTGGATACTCCTGACACTGGTCATCTCATTCCCATAATCATTGCTAGTAGCATCTTTAGAGTCCACCGCTACCTTTGTTTCAACGTCGATGACTTCGGGTCCGAGGGTACCTTCGATGTTTCCAATCGTTAGATCGATCATACAGTGCGTCATCCAAACAGAGTGCTTCTACCTCTCCTGTATAAAATGGCGTCTCGATCTCTTCGTTGATTAAACAACAGGAAGCAGTAACGTTATCCTGGGGATGGGTGGTAATTTGTATCGCAGCATTTTCAATTTGGCTGAGGCCCTGACGTCTTAAATTCCACGTTTTATCGTGATTGTAGTTTCTGCCATCTTTTTGTTTGAGATTGCCGTCTCCGTCTCGGGATGAAGAACAGGTCTCATGGTCATGACCCCTCTCTTCGCAATCTCCGCAGGTCTTAGAATAAAACTGTTGGCCCTCGTGTTGACTTATGATTCTTTTGCCCTCGTCGCTAAGAAGGGGCTGAAATGATGTATTGGCATCGTTCTGTTCGAGGCTCAATTTACTTCCTCTCGCCTGGAAATATTTGTCAGTGCGAGACGCTAATGAATCAAAGTCAGAGAGTCCACTTTCCCGAAAAGGAGTTTCATCTTCCTGCGGTTTTGCGGCCCTAAGTTTAATTCGATAATCCTCCTCCGTATGATTATATTGAGTTAATAGTGCTTGCTTGAGGTTAGCAAAGTTAGTCGTATCTTCGGATGGGAGGTTATTAAATACGGACAGGGCGCGTCCAGTAAGGAATGAACTTAAATAAAATGACCACATGTCGGCATCCCATTTAGAGGCTGTAGCATAATACTCAAATCTTTCAATATAGGCATCCATTTCGTCAGTAGCCTCGTTGAATGGCGCTAGATTAGGAACTTTAGCCTTGAGGTAACCATTGCAGCCGTTGTTTACTACGGGTGGTTGTATTTGCGTTTGAAGTCTCATACAATCCAGTTCATGACTTCTTATACGCTCGGCTTCTGCCCAAACACGTTCGGCTTCTTCTATTTCCTTTTCAAGGAGTATAGCTTTACGTTCATCTTCGTCTTTCTTAGCTTGAATTTCTTCTCTTCTTTTGATGAGCTCTGCAGCTTCTTCGTTCTTAAGGCCAAGATCCTTGGCTATTTGAAATATGGCTTGTAAGTCCATCGTGGAGAATATTTATGCAAAGAGTCAGGAGAAAGTAGAACTTTTCGGACAGGCCAACCAATTTGTCAAGAAGGAGTAGAAAATTCCGGACAGGCCAACCAATTTGTCAAGAAGGAGTAGAAATTCTCGGACAGGCCAACCAATTTGTCAAGAAGGGCCGATTGCTTCTTGCGGGTTCTTGTAAATATAGATCTAATACTGT
>JABUQX010073187.1:0-25000 GCA_015478945.1 Trachelipus rathkii
GAATAAAAAAACTCACAGGAAGGTGAGATAGCATTACTGAGTCATTCTTTAAAACGTAAAAAGTCAGCCACTCACCACCCCTAGTGTATACCATAATATCCGAGTATTGCTAGGGCTTATCTCCAGACCATTTATTTTATATTATTCTGTCGGAAAAAATTCTGAAGTTCATAAGAAATTTTTTGATGATGATACTAATGAAACTGTGTAGTAAGCATTTCATCCTAACCTGACACACACTTAATGGAGGTTTTGATATTTATTTATAAATATTTTGATGCATATGGCATATGCTGTGTAGGGATGGTGTTGTCAGCATAAACCAAACATATTTTGTAAGACGCTTACTTGTTTGAAATAATTTTATTAATTTCATGTTTAATAATGACATGTGTATGTTTAGTAGGTCTCCTTATTCCGATTCTACACTCATATAGTGCAGCACTCACGCAACATTTGAATATACTTTGATATACTGCTGTTTATGTGTTCTTTTAGAGTCTCTCTTCCTAGTGTAGCGAGCTCATTAAGACACACTCAGAATCATTTTGAGTATAACTATATGTTATTTACATGATTTTTTTTTAGCATTGTTGTTCACATTAATGCTTATTCATCTTTCGTCTATTTACACTATTAGTCACTAACCAGCCAATACATTTAGACAACTTACATATGTAGGTCGTAGATTAAAATTATTTATCAATGTATAGGATGTAGAATAGGTATAGGTTTGAAATTGGTTGGGCGATACCGGTTCAAAGATACATTAAAAATAAACCTCTCAATATAATATACTGTATCTAAAGGCATGAATTGTGGTTATATTAAGCTTCCTTTAGCGAGAAAAAAAAAAAAAAATCGTTCTACACTCATAGTATGCAATTCTACGAACAATTAGCAATTCTAAACTTTTATATTCTTTGGACGACGTAGCCATGGGGCTCCTCTTATCTCCAAGATGACTCTTACTGACTGTTTACACTCCTAGGTCAGCACCTTCTAGAACATTATAAATTTTATATTTAATTCATGGCATAGCTATAAGCTCTAACTACAATCCTTCCAAATAACTGAATTTCCATCTCTTAATATTCAATCAAGAAACATATTAGATAAATAATTTAATATTTTCATGTTTAAGACCAAGTGCTCTTCTCTTAAGCTTTTCCCTCTCTGTCAGATCAAAGTAACGTCATATCCAACACTGCACGAACAATGTATTTAATATAATGTGTATTATTCGAGGCATAAAGCTTTATGAGTTGTTTTTAAGCGTGTCCATTTCTCGAGATTTATCAAGTTACATATGAGAATCACACTTAGAAGACCGATTTTTGTCTATTTAATACTGCCCATACTATAGAGTTTCTTAGATTGATTAGGTATGAATCATGTGTTAATTCTTAAGCTATTCTTTTTATTGTGTATATCAACATATTGCGATTAAGCTACCATCAAGAACATTTAATCTAATTTATATTATGATATAGATATAGCAGGATAGAGAACTATTAAACTTGAATTATTCTAGCGGTAATTGACTCATTTAATTATATTTTAACACACCATAAAGGCGCACATTTTAAATACTTTTTCTATACATGTTCAATTACAACGATTATATTCTCACCTCTTCATACTTTATAAAATTAAAATTCTTTCATTTACACAGTTATATTTAACAAAAATTCACGGTATATAATTATCAATTTCTTTCTATTTTTTTTATCTCTCTATTATATGTGAAACCTAATATTAGAAAAGTCTGCAATTTTCGTTTGGATTAGCCCTTTTTCTCCTTGACCATCGTCCCTAATGGGGATCTGTTCGATTATTTAATTTATATATCTATAAATTATATTATAATAATGATTTTTATAATATTTCCATAAATTCGTTTAATACATTTCTCTGATTCACATCCTAATTATAATTGCAGCTATTACATTATATATGTTAAGTATATAAATACAATGAAAAAAAAAGTGATTAATATAAAAAAAAAAAAAACCCACTTACAATCAGAATATACATATGAAAGTCTTGAATTCTATTCCTCATAAGACACCCTTTAACACATCTCTTTAAATATCACTTTGTGAGTGGAAATAAAAATAAAGCATATCTAATGTCATTAATATTCTTGAGTAAGCTTATCTAATACTAGTTAAACTCATTTATAATATTTTTATATACTCTAAGAATATGCGTCATGTTCGTGTGTGGAGTGTCACACATCGTGGCGATGGTTCAATACATCATTAACTCGATCGTTTATTCAATACTTTTCATTCATGTTCTATAGTGTCCATTTTGATTCAGATATGTTTCCCATTGACAGGAATTTTTTTTGGCACTACTAGGCTCAGTGAATATGGATTATATTTTTCTCAACAGAAACATTACTCTTTATATTCGACACTGCTGTTATATTGCGCTAGTTTTCCTACCGTGTGCGAGTCTGAGAGTAATAAAAATAACAGATACTCCTCCTCGTTTTTTGCTGTAGTATTTTTATTCTACCTTGTGCAAGTGCCTTGCTTTGACTCTTTTACTCCGCCCGAGTTTGTCTGATAGCGTGATAAGCGTTCTATAGTGGTTTATTGAGTGTCTCTTGTTAAATTTGGGTGGTGATTTTTTAATATTCTCACCAACAGGAAAAGAATATCTCCGCGTTCTTCTTTTAGTCATCGTGGTGCGCTCGTGTCAAAACACAGAGAACGCGGTTGCACTCTGCTAGGCCCAGGGTTCAATTCCCACAGGGTGCAATACTCAGAAAGGGGTATTTTTATCAAACTTACTGATACTGCGAGTGAGGTAGTAAAATTAAAATTCCAATATATAAGTAACATTATTTACAACTACTGGTACTATTATTACTGTCTTTCTAAAATTATTTACTCTGCTTACTGGCTATATAATTATTTAATATTTATATATATATAAATATTAAATATTATATTAATATACTAAGTATATATATTAATATATATATTATATATATATTATATTAATATATATATATATTTATAATATTAATATATAATACTATTAACTTAATATATATATAATAATTATATATATATACTACTTAATATATATATATATATATATATATATATATATATATATATATATATATATATATTATTATATATATATATATTATTAATTATAGAGGGAGAGTACACGCATACTCGAATAGCTAATAAAATTAATTCCCATTTTTTAAATGGTGCGCCTCTCTCTTTGCGTTCATTATACTTTACACATTTATGTCTCCAGGTCAACTATATTACTGACCACTCCATTTTATCCCCATCTTAACTTGATCTATTACACATACTTAAAGTACATACCCCTCTTCGTACAAAGAAGACTAGCCCTTATCAGGATTATCGCCTTACTACTACAATATGATGCCTGATGTGATACGGAGAAGATATAATGGAGGAAATAAGCTTCATACTCTTATTCATATTCCTCGCGCTCTCTTGCCACTGAGTTTACAAAGCATATATTATATATCGATTACGTGAAGAAACATGAGTAGTTTTGCTTGTTGTGTGGAAAGTTGGTCTGGCCCACTTATATCAACCTTATTCTACGTTTACGTAGGTAAAGAATATGCTGAATGACAGTGTACTATCAATGAGGATGGCATATCGGTGATCGCCTAAACGGGCCTTCTAATTTTTAAGTCCGATAAATTGTGGTAATATGAATCGTATGGTACATGGAATATTTCAGTGGGATGATTATAATGATGTGTAGAGTAGCACGAATATATAGGATAATGGACGTGGACGAGTTGGACTTATCACACGGCGGAAACATATACTTGTCAATAGTTTGAGCTAACGCTGTGACTGAAACAAAGATAGTGAAAGGAAACGGTGTATGAAAACCTATGAGCTTGGTGTGGTGTGAATGTTGTGTGTTGCTTGTGGATAAAGAATAAGAGGGGTAGAGAAGGAAGTCAGGGTGCAATTTATGATAGAGTTACTTGTGTACATGGAGCAATTGAAGACTTTGTGTTGTTGAGTCCTATGAATTTTGCTATAGTCCGTTAAATTTAAGTTTGAAAAGGTCAAGATGTGTCTAAGTGTTATGTACTGTGGAATTGCGAGCTTCCCATTACTTAGTGAGGTTGGCGAAACGTGAGAGATACGATATTTTGGTTACCTGACCCGTATCAAGGTCATTGAATGATGTTGATGCGGGTGAGTAGGAAGATACTACGTGGTCAGAAATACTATGAATTAGATCTGAAGCACATGAATGATTTGGGATAGTCATTGGGATATCGAGCGTAGATATTTTCTACAGAGAACTGGGAAATGGTATAACAGATGTTTTGGGGTGTCAGGAGAAAATGAGAATGTAGCAAGTGATTGATTTCTGTGGAGAAAGATATGTGTGTAGATAATACTTTCTTTAAACACAAGAATAATCCCGTAGGGCTATACTAGACGTTGGATGTACATAGAGCGTATCGCACGTTGAAAATATTGATTGATGGTGATTGGTGAAGGAATGTTGAAATATTGTGTTGGATGTTAAATCAGGGAGGGGCGTGTTAGTTAATCCGGGAATTATCGGATAACATAGCATTAATGTATTAAACTCCTAAATGGAATATATAATATTAAAAATATAAGAGTTTAAATTGTGGAATCTATGTAAGTAAGATGGGAGCACGTGAAAATCGTTTGATACGGACATGGAAATGAACAGCTGAATAATGCTAAATGAAATTAAAGAAACTTTATAATAAGGTAAGTCATAAATCATAAGATAAAAGTAATTTTACTATATAAATAGTAATAATAATATAAAACAATCTTAATTATGAGATAATTATAATAAGAATGAGTATAAATTATGTAATAATGTAAAACTTTTTCCCCGTTTTTGATGTGCAGAGAATTTAGATATGGAATGAATAATAAAACAGGCAAATCTGCGAAAGATTGTGTTAAATAAGTACATAATATTTGTTAAAATAATGACTTAAATTACCATATGCAAGAGGATACAAATAAAATAAGTAAATGATAATAATAATAATGATGATGCAATTAAATTCTGAATAAGAATGCTGAGTGGTTAGTTGAGTGAGAATGTAGAGAGTTAAACATAAAGAGTTTAAATAATTTTGCTCATTTTTCAGAGCCTTACGCATAAATAAATGACCATTAAACTAATAAAGTGATACAATAATTAATATAAGTGGAATGTTATGCTCATAAAGATAAATAAAGTATGCTATAATAATAATAAATAATATAATAAAGTAAAATAATAATAATATTAAATTATTAATTAATAAAAAGGATAAATAAACCTCTAAATAAATAATACTAAAAATATAGATTGGTGCATCAATCACAATGTGAGAGAAAATGCAAGCTGCAGAATAAATAAATGAGCAGTTTGGAAGGAAGATGAATGAATAACATAATGAAATATTTATTATTAAACATAAATAGAGGTAATAATGAAATTAAATGAAGCATCTATATCATGGAAAAGTGTGAATATAAATGCGACTCATGAATAAATAAGTTAATAAATAAATGAAATAATAATAAATAGATAATGAATTAAGTAATAATAAATTAAAAGAGTGGGAATCTGCTCAAGTGAATAATAAAATATAAAAATAAATAATAGAAGTTAATGAATGAATACATATAATATATATATAACTTAAATGAAATAATATGATAAAAAGAATGAGTGGAGAAGTTAAACAGAGAATAAATCTATATTAACTATATAAAATATAATAATATATACATTGAATAAATAATAATATATAATAATATATAATATTAATAATAATAATAGATGCAATGAATAATAATAATAATAAATTGAAATCATAATAAGTAATGATAAAATAAATAATAATAATTAATAAAAATCATAATTAATAAGGATAAATAATAATTAATAAATTAATAAAAATATAATATATAATATAATAATAATAAATAATAATAAAATAATAATAATAATAGATAATAATAATAATAATAATAATAATAATAATTAATAATAAAATAAATAATAATAATAATTAATAATAACTCACATCCACCGGAACATAAACACCAATATTTACATTCATACATCTTGCAGTCCTTCATAGAGGCTCATTTGCCTACTAAAAGTGAGAACTTTATCTCAGGTAAGTTATTTATAGACAAAAGACTGTAATGGACAAAACGATATAAATCCTCCAAAATGTGTGTCCCCTATTAATTCGTAACACACCCTGTGATATAGCTGATTAATTTTTTCGTAGTGTATATTTGAGATATTTATTATATATATAATTTATAGCAAGGAGGTATATATATATATATATATATATATACTATAAATATATATAAGGTTAATGAGGTATAGATACTTCAGAATCTCATGAAATTGTATATAATATATTATGATATATTATTTACTTTATATAGATGGAGATTTTCTATGATACATGTGAATTTTAATAATTATTATTGAGTAATTTATATCGAAAAACTGCAAAGAGAGAAAAAAAATCACAATGTCCTCAGAAAGACATTAACACAGAAAAAAGGTTCTACCCACGTTCTTAGGCTTGCAAAAATATGCGAACATTTGTATTCGTTGTCTTTTCTGCAACACAACTTATAAGTTAGAAAACGGTCAGTGTTACGGAAGAGTCACAGATGTTGAGATACACTTTAGACGTACAATTTACAGAGTTATGTATTCTTGTGGTATAAAAAATATTCATGTGTAAAAAATGTTTAAAAAGTTTTAAAATAGTATTTTATTTTGTGTTATTTTTCAATTCTTGATTCTTAGTTATATACATGTTTATTTATTTTTATTTTTAATTTTAAAATTAAAAACAAAAATTATTTTTTTTACTTTCAAAGTTTATTTTTATTTTAATTTTGTAAATTTTATTTTTGAAATTTTTATTTTGAGGATTTTAGAACACATAAGGACAAGCATTTAGAAATTGTTATTAGCGTAATCGTACACGTTGAGGAAAACTGGCACAGGAATGCATTATGACAGTATGAACACCAATAAGCAATAAAGCAATAAGTGGATAACTTATATTACATAATAAACATGTATTCACAATAGTGAAATGCAGGTAACATCCGCATCCGCATCCGACATTATTAAAGATCCGCATCCGCGCTTTGCCCTGCGATGTTGCGCGGAGTTTATTGTCGAGATTATATAAAGAATTTTATAATTAAAAATAGCTTAAGAAAATAGCTAAAATTTAAAATTGAAAAATGAAATGAAGGTTGAAGGCAATTCAAAACCGGCTTGATATTCCATATCTTAATGTTATCAAAAACATTCCAACTCGCTGGAATAGTACACTTCATTCACATGATGGAAGTAGATGTATATGCATCAATAGGATTACTCTCATTGCCTCTTAGTAGACGATCTCAGTTCGTGAATTTTACCAAGTTGTAGAATGCTTCTTTACTAATGTGGAAAATGGACATTGACAGTGAGTCACACAATGCATTAATAGCTTACATATAGAATCACATTTGTATATAAAGAGTCGAAAAATTACGCGAAAGGCAGATCATGGCAGCGCGCTCTGAACTATTCTTTGGATACACTAGCCGAATCTGTTAGATACTCATTGTAATCTTCAACGCGTAAAGAAAGCAAGATTTTTGAATCATTATTCGAAGAAAGTATGAGTTGAAATGAGAGGCGTGTGTTTTTGATACAAAATAACGTAATGTTAACATTGAAAATGTCAAAATTATGAAGTGAAACTAAAGATCACGAGATGAGAGGAAAAGATACTGGTATAATGTATTAGGTTTTATTATGAATTTGCAACCAGCCCGGAATGATAGGTATGATGTCAGTACGTGAATATGAGTCTCAAATGAAGGCCTTTTACGTATATATAGCTTAGTTGCTATACGTGATCTTGGGCATTCCTCGGAATTTATTAAAATCAAAAAGGGTCTGAAATATGCTTATACTTGGTTTTAAGCTTAGAATAGGATGTGGTAGACAAGTTACCTCGTCACTTTGTGCTGCAGGTTGAATAAACTCAATTCCGAACAGTGTCATACTTAAATTCGAACCTAACCCATATTATTAAAGGAAAAAAGGAGTATCAAAGAACCAACACTATCGTACATATTAGGGTAATATAATCAATTAGAGCTGCAGATGGTCAACCTAGAATGAATGTTATCTAGCATGAGGTCCTGGAGTGGAGTGATTGTAAGGAGCTACACTGCATTGCACATATACATATAGTTGTGTGTGAGTAGGATGGATTATAGATTGAGAAGAACACTCTCTAGGCTAGTCGACGCAAGAAGGTAGGCAGAAAACGCAATTCTAGATATATTACATAGAATAATTGTCCTGTCAGATTGGTGGAAAGAGTAAGACTCCAAAGAATGGTGGTTCTCACTACCCTTCTCCGTATTGAATGGCTGAATTGCATTTGTGTCATATGAGTAGGCTAAATTCCTTGTGAACTAGTGTGAGTGCCATCGCAAACATTTGGTATAGTGTACGAAATTAGTGAGAGTGTGGTGAAAAAGGAAGGGTTTGAGTTTAAAATCAAATGACCGTGAGGGATAAGTGAAGTAAATAGTGAGTTTTTAGTGTTGATAAGAGAGACTCAGAATTCTAACCCATTGTGGTATGCATAACTTCTTAGTAGAATCTCACAAGCAGCTGAAAAACAGGAGTGTCCAGGATATAAAAAATTTGATCGTATTGGCGTACAACGAATGTGGATCAAGAAACCGGGTACACGATATATAGTTTAAACAGAATTCCTCTCCGCTAGATACAAGGCAGGAACAAGGCAATATAAAATCCAGTTGCGTATAGTGCTTTAGTATCATAAGGTTCCGAGAAGTTATGGTGGGACAAGAGTTGTTGTTGGTTGGGAGTGCATTTTGTGATATGGTATACCCCGTCCCGGTAGCGCATTGGAGTAGATGAATTATGTAAGTTATCTCAGTAGATTGTGGCTAAAACTCGGACGTATACATGATCTTATATACAAATGTGAAGGGTATATATTATGTTTATTTACTTAACCTGGTTATATTGTTATGTTTAAGTTATAAGGTAAGTAACTTATATATAGTCTTAATTACATATATATAATATAAATAAAGATATAAGTTATATATTAATAGACTTACTTAAATAGTAATTTTCTAATAATTTAGTTGTTCAGTATATATGACTAATCTTATTACTATTTTGTATAATATATCATATATTATAGTCGTGATATAGGTTGATTTCATAGCTATCACCTACAGTAATTATTGATAAATATATATATATAATTGTAAGGAATATATATATAATAATGTAATATAATCGTTAATTATTAGAGATAAAATATTAGTTTTTAAAGGTTTGAAGAAATTGATATACGTAGTTTAATTTATAGAGAATAAATGAAAGTATTGAGATGGTTTTGGTCATGTGGAAAAGGTAATATAAAATAATAGATCGTTAGGTTTAAACTTAATATTGATAAGTGGATGAGTAGATGTATCGGTACGCACCGCGAGCTGCTGACCTCGATACCGTGAAAGAGAATAACATTATGTATTATATCAAGAAAAGAATGCTAACTGCAACAACAATGCGTCCTATCAGGTCCACCTGGCCAGGGCTCAACCCTACAGCTATGACGAAATTTACACAATATAGGAGACGAGATCCTGTCGCTCGTGTTCGTGAAGGCTCTCTAGGTATGAATTATCTTTCATGACTCATCCATACTTGAACCTGAGTCTTTTTTTTTACCTCAATTGTGCAATGGGTAGTACACTAGGTAGAGGCGTTTAAGCTCTAGTACATATTTCTTTTTTCACTTCTTGTACCATAATTGTACGACGTACTATCACGTCCGAATGCATGTATACAGCTCCTACCCTAGGTCAACTAGAGGGCGGCATTATAAAAATATAGTAACAAGGCATTGCTAAAAATTAATATTTTATATAACAAAAAAACGTGTTTATAGTACTTGAATCTGATTTTCATGTTAGATGCTTTATATTAGGCGTATTATGTTTATTTTAATTAGTTGATTTATTATATATAGTTATTCCATGTTTTTCTTTCTTTTTTTCTAGTTTTCATTATTTATTATTATATAATAATAGTTCTAAAGTTTAATTTTAGCTTTTATCTTTAATTTTTGTTTTTATTTTAATTTTTAAATTTTATTATTTAAATTTTTTTTATTTTAGCTTTTAATATTTTTTTTTTATTTTAATTTTTATTTTAACTATTGTTTTAATTTTATTATATTATTTTATGTATTAAATATCTAAAACTTTTAGAGGTTTCCCCTTTCTTTCCTTCTCTTCTTATAATAAAATAGATACAGAAACAAATCTCGCATTTAGATAAATAAAAAAATTATTACCTTACACTGTTATAACGTAACTAACCAATGCATTATGTTTGTACTACTTTATTAATATTCCAAGCACACGTATCGTTGCGTACCTTTTTCATTATGCTGTTCTTTTTTGTGTGGCATTACATTGATAATAAATTTACTGCAACACCACCAACAACACTTAAAGCCATGTAGCTTGCCTTTTTCATATTACATTCAAGATTTTCATGAAGAGGCGAAAAAAACTCTTGAATTTTGATGTTCTCATATCTTCAAGTCACATATTTTTACAGTTTTCTAAGAAAAACGTTATCGACGCAATTGTAGATAGACTGACAGATTCGATTTCCTTCCGTTGGTTGTCAGATCTTACAAATTTGACATTTTCAAGGTAAATTATAAATATTAATATATATATATTATATATATATATTATATATATATATATATTATATATTATATATATATATTATATTATAATATATATAAATTATATATTATTATATATATATATGGCTTTAATTTAGATCAGAGCTGACAGATTTGGACTTAAACTCGAGGTTGCCAGAATTTGTCCCTTTTATTAGAATTTGTCATTTTTATTATATAAGTTAAGACATATTATTCGGACAATTTTTTAAGCAGTTCTTATTTGACCTTTATTGGAAATGGATGTGTTAATTTTAGATTCTAAAACTTGTTTGCGATAAGGAATTTAGTATTTATAATAAAAATTTTAATTTTTATGTTTAAAAGTATTGTTAAAGCGAATTTTACAATGAGTCTTGAAGGGTATTTTTTAATAAAAGTTTAAGATTAATTTATAATTTTACGTTAAAAACCCCTGTTTGTAATGTGGTCAATCATTCTTTGCACTTTAAAGACCCTGAAAGTGGGGTCCATACGAATATGGTAGAAGGCACTTGGTCACAGGTAAAATATATTACTGTTAGTAACTGTTGTAAAAGTTGTGTATTTTATTGCATTGTACTCATTTTAAATATTTTATCCGAGGAATATATATATATATATATATATATATATATATATATATCTCTATATATTTTGAAGGGGTTGTACGTATATGTAGTTTATGTTGTGTCCAGCGGCTGTTAGGTCAAGATAAATGGTAAAACCAATTACAATATGTATATGAAAAATATATATATATATATATA
The DNA here is from genome assembly GCA_015478945.1 of Trachelipus rathkii. Classification (NCBI taxonomy): domain Eukaryota; kingdom Metazoa; phylum Arthropoda; class Malacostraca; order Isopoda; family Trachelipodidae; genus Trachelipus; species Trachelipus rathkii. Next base: position 11,620 of record JABUQX010073187.1, read on the forward strand.
TATATATATATATTATATATATATATATATATATATATTATATTATATATATATTCTTTCTTTTATCTACCTCTTTGCCCCAAGACTGGGGGGTAAGGTGCGTGTTGTCATGCATCGGAAAAGAAAAGCAGTAGAATAATACGACAAAAGTCGAAAGGAAAGCCCTGCCTTACCGGGGCGGTAAGGCAGGGCTTTCCTCTGTACCATTAATTAGTGAGAACTCGTCACATACAGAAAATCCACCCTAGAGCTTCATGGGACCCCGACGGACCCTCCTATGTAATCGTCAATGTAAGGGTCATCCTTTGGCCCAGGTGGGCACAGCCATGCCCCCATACAAAACCCCGCCATTCCCTGCCTAATTATGCACCTTTATTCTCGCCTCTGCCAAACTCACATTTCTCTCCTTCAGACATTCGTTCACCGACTCAATCCACTTTCTCTTCGGTATCCCAGCAGGTCGGTTCCCAACACACTCGCCACTATACATATCCGCTTAACCAACGACTATCATTCATCCTTTCCACATGACCAAACCATCTCAACATAACTTTCATTTATTCTCTCATGTACCCCTTTCTTCACACCAACAACCGCTAATATGTTCATTCCTCATTTAATCAATTCTTCTCACACCTAGCCACACGCCCCTAAAAGATTGTCCATCTGAACACATTGACTTTAGATCTATACTTCGTATTCCAGACCATAGTCTCACTACTATAACAAAACAGAGGTAACAACAATGCCACTCATTTAGAGCCCTAGGAACTCAAGACAGTAGTCCCTTAACATTCACGCAACGATTTAATTGCAACCACCACCTTCCTGCCATTCACAACTTTCCTACTACACTCTGCATCATCCGTTCCCTCTCATCCAACACATACCCCTAAATATTTAACTCAGACACTTGTCCCAGCTGCTCACCATCTAACATAACTTCACACTGAGGATTGGTCCCACTCACAACCATAACCTTACTCTTATCCACGTTTACTTTAAGCCTCTCCTTTTACACACCCTGCCAAATCTCTCTACAATCCTCTCAACTCTCTTCAGATTCGATACACAGAACCAAATCATCCGCATATAATTAGGTAGGGCCCCCTCCACTCATCTCCATTCTCCTCCATTCTAACACCTTTCCCTGCCATCCCCACCTCTAATTCTTTCAAAACCCATCCATATACAAATTGAATAACCAAGGAGACATAACACAACGCTGTCTCACTCCGCTATATTAATCCTAAACCAATCACTATTGACACCATTTATTCTTACAACACCCTTCACTATCGTCATACATACTTTGATTCATTCAGAAGCCTACCACCAACACCAATATATACTACACTGCTAAAGCTTCCCTTTTAACTCTATCATACGCCTGTTTCAAATCCATAAAACCTAAATACAAATTTATTCTTCTTCTCCCGTCATTTTCTCAATCATTTGTTTCAATGTAAAGATTTGATGCACACATCCCTCTACCACTCCTAAAAGCACCTTGTTCTTCACCAATCAGTCCTTCATCACTCGACGGCACTCTATCTACCAAAATACCAGCATATATCTTCCCTGCAACACTCAATAAACTAATTCCCCCTATAATTTCTACAGTTCCCCTTATTTCCTCCCTTACCCTTATACAAGGGTACTATTACCCTGCTCTCATCCAATCCCTTGGAACTATACCCTCCAATAACGCTTTATTACACAACTTCCAATCCAATCAATCACCCCATCTCGCCTCAGCCCTGATCATATTCACCAGTAATTTCATCAATACTTGCAAGATTTAACCATTCTTCAACGTTTCTCACTCTAGCCCCATTACCACTCCTCTTACTAATACCTCATCCCAAAATACCATATATATATATATATATATATATATATATATATATTATATATATATATATATATTATATATATATAATATATATATATAATATATATATATAATTATATATATATATATATATATATATATATATATATATAATATATGATATATATATTCGTTCTTAAACTTTAAATTTGATTTTTCTGATGTTATTGTATTTTCAAACACTGGTTAAACTTTGGATAAGAATCTAAGAGAGAGAGAGAGAAGAATTGAGAAAGTAAAATATATTATTTGGTTCAACCCTGAAAATATATACATGTTATGTCCCAAAAGTAAGTGTACTGATGTCGTATTATTATGGTAATTGGACTACCTGAAATTACAAGTTATCTCCTTCGAAGTATGACCCTTGGGAGGTTACACAGCAGTTCCAACGTTTTTTCCACTGTTCATAGCAGTACAGGAAGTCATTTTCCTGAAGTGTGTTTAGTTCATGTGTTACAGTATTTTTTATGTTTTCTATCGTCCCAAAATGATGACTCTTCAACTTCATTTTCTTCGCCAGATATTCTATAATTGAGAGCGCAGTGTGAGATGGCACGTTATTGTGGTGCAGCACCCAATCGTCTGCAATGTCTGCTCTGATTCGCTGAACTCTTTTTTGAAGTCGTTCCAAGACATTTTCGTATAAGACGTGATTAACTGTCTATCCTGAAGGAACAAATTCAGGATCGTACTGAAAATCCCATGATTCATCGCCTGTTATAACTTTATCCAAAAAATTGTGCTCCAGTTCAAGTCTTTCAAGTAAATCTTGACAAATTTTGACCATGTTCGCTTTCTGCTCCACAGACAAGTCTTTCGACACTAGTTTTACACAAATTTTTTCGCATGTGCAAATGGTTCATTAAAACTCTGTGAACTGCATTTTTTTCCAAACCAGTTTCTTCTGCAATCACTCTGACACTGAACCGGCGGTCTCTCTCCTTCACAGCTCTAACAACTTCTACATTTTCATCGTTTCTTGACGAGATTGGTCTTCTATAACGAGGGTCTTCAACATTTTCTCGGCCCTCTTTGGAAGCTTTGTGCAACTTAAAAACTATAGTTCTCGATAGAGTGGCATCCCCATAAGCTTCGTTTAAAGGAGTAAATATCTCAGTGGCAGACTTGTTACGTTTCACACAAAATTTGATAGCGTACGTTGTTCAATATTTACCTGCATCGCAAAAACGTAACGAGGATAAAAAACACGCCCATACACAAATGATGTAGTGCAGAAAAACGAATGAGTTAGAAACAATACGCCACATAAATTGATGCAGTGCAAGACTGACTTTATAAATCTGATTAAAACTGGTATGGATATGTAGCCTAGATATATGTAGCTACCCACTCGTATACATCACGAAGGAGTTACATTACTCAGGCGTTCATGGGATATTCAGTACACTTACCTTTGAGACAGATATATATATATATATATATATATATATATATATATATATATATATATATATATATATATATATATATATATATATATATATATATATATATATATATATAGTTGTATTCACCGCCTTTTGACCACGACCACCCTTTTCGATATGAAGGAATAGAGATATAGGTCTGAAACTTGGAATATAATCTATATATGGGATAAGCTCGAATCCGTGTAAATTTCAAGTCTGTAGGATGTATATAGAGGGTGGTCACCCCCGAGGGTGGACACCGATATTGCGCTTACGCCCTTGTTGCTTGATCTGCGTGGGTGAGTTTAAGCCTAACGAGAGTTGGGATCGAGCGTGATGACGTAATCTTGGCGCAGCCAAGATTACGTCAGCGCGCGAGAGCGCGCGCACACACACACACACACACACACACCACATATTAACATTATTATTATTATTAGGTCGAAGAAGTGTTTCCGGAGGGAAACACTTCTGAGTTGTTTTAATATCTCTTCTGCGTCTCCTTCGTTACCTTCTACATCTCCTCCTGCGTCAGTGTCTTCTTTACGATCGAAATCAATACCGATTCATTGCGTTCATGCCCTATGTTTCGTGTCTTTAGCGTTTGCTTCTGCAGCAGCAGCAGCAGCTCCGGGTCCGCAGCACCGTCTCAGCCTTCGGTTCCGGCCGCGATTCCGGCTCCGGTTTCGGGTCCGCATCACCGCACCGACGCGGGGTCCGGTAGATAATATGTGCGCGCGTGCGCATACACATACACATTATTATTATTATTACGTCGAAGATTCGATTTCCGAAGGAAATCGAATCTGAGTCGAAAAACGATCCCTGTAAGGGATCGTTTTTTTACGCACTCCGACTTTGGATTCCGCCAAGGTTTCTTCTTCGCATCCGGTTCTGAGTCCGATATATATCTACAAGGGTTAGAGTTAACGTATCGCTTTCAAACTTGGTATATGTTCTATGAAGGTGATAAACGTAGGCTTAACGTATCGGGCTAAAATTTGGATGTGAGTTATATGATGACGCAATCTCGTCGGAGACGAGATTACGTTTCTCTGCGTCCCCCCCGTAAGGGGGAGCGCTGCCCCACAAAAAAATTAAAAATGATCATAGAAGACTGAAACTCAGAGAAAGGCTGGAGGATTCGGAGACGGAGACGGAGTTGGAGTCGGATTCGGAGACGGAGTCGGAGTTGGGTTCGGTTTCGGAGTCCAGGGACCCCACCGGAGGGGGGGTCCCCCCTTTGAAAAAAGAAGAAGAAGAAATGCATGGAATGCAAAACAGAAAAAGAAGAAGAAAGGAAGAATGAGGAATGAGGAATGAGGAAGGAAGAAGAATGAGGAAGGAGGAGTCTGAGGAGTAGGCACAGACACCGGTGCTGGAGCCACTGCGGTGTCAAGTTAATAAACATTTGTGTAATGATACAATATTTGTGTCTTTATATAGGTTATTGGATCTGTAGATTTCGAAAATAATGGTTTCAGAACCATCAAGAAATAATAAATAAATAAATAAATAAATAAAATTTCTTACACTTTTTATGTTTATAACTTACAAATTTACGTTTTTACATACCCTAAAGCAGTAAATCACTAAATCAAGGCCACCATCCAGCCCCCCCTCCTATCACCCTCCTGACATCTGTGATGCTATTGATCTAATTGATAAGGTTAGCTTCGAGTAGTAAATTTTGATCAACATAACATAAAATCAAGTTGCTTTATACAGATCAGTCAATATATGCCTGACGTAACAAGTTTTCCATTAATAAAGCTTACTTAGCATCACCTAAACTAAGAAAAATAATGTACAACGACAAACTTAACTCATCTTAAACAGGAATAACGGTCACAATTAACAAAGTTTCACACCTATCAGCAGTAAAGTACTAACATAGCATCCAAAAACGTAACTTATTCCCACTTTGTCAAGCATATCCTCTAAACATAAACAATGTTAATTTACACTGACATGGTAATATTTTAACTAAAATTTACTATAACCTTGTGTAAATTAATCATAAGACAGGTGAAACAGTTGCTAACGTACAAAGTTTCCTATTAATAAAGCTAACATGATGTAACATGAACTAAGAATATAATATACAACGACAAACCTGACACATCTTTAGGTAAGAATAAACAGCTAACATTAACAAGGTTCCACACTTAACACACCAGTAAAGTAACTAACAAGACTCACAAATGAATCCCATTCCCATGCAAATGCTTTATCAAACATGTTTTAAACATGACAATGTTAATTTTTACACATTAACATAGTAATAATTAAACAAAAATTTAGCATAAACCGTACCTAACCAGCATAATGCCTAATGGGTAAAGACAAACAGAGGAAAGTTGCACACTCTGTAAAGCTAAACTATGAAACATTACATACTTAACACACCCACACACACACACACACATACTACACACACACCACACACACACAACACACACACACACACACAACAACCAATGAATAAACAGCCATCATCATCAATGTAGTCAATAAATCCTCAGCGTAAGGGAAGTTAAAACAAGTTTTTCGTATTTTATAACATATAATTTTCATTGTAGAAAAAACGTTATATAAATAATAAAAACAATAAATACATAAAAATAAAATAGTTTAAATTTTAAAATCTTTTAATTCATCTGATCAGCGAACATAGGATTCAAGTTGGGTACGTTCTATATATCTCTCTAAAGATTCAATACCCTTTGAAAGAATGTAAGTATAAATGTCTTCAGCAACACTAAACCATTTTTCGGCATATGTCGATTCAACAGCACTCATTCTCTCATACAAGAGAGAAGTAAACTCAGCCAAGCTGATAGTTATTAAAGCATTTCTGTATACAGCATTATATGGGAAACCACATGTTTCGGTGTAAATATCGTAGATTACACCGTGAGCTATATGTATTAAGTCATCGAGTATGTCAACATCGTTAAGATGCGTTGTTAATTCTTTTTATTTTTTAAGCAACGCTGTAATATTTTCAGGTGTTCGAACTGTGAACCTATACATGTGCGATAGAAGGTCACACAATCGACGGGTTTCCAATATTGGCGTACCTCAAGGTTTTAATATTGTCACACGATGAGAACACCACGTCTATTCTATTAGAACCACTTATGTTGTCTTCCCTGTTAGATATTTCACTAAACGTTGATCTCTCGGATAACAAACACTTATCCTCCTACCCATACAGCAACGATTGTCGGATAATCTTGATGAATCCATCAGCGCAAACGAATAAAGGTCTATTAATTTGACCTTTGCAGAAATACAAGCAACGTAACGACTGCCATTTGGTTTAGATTAAATATAAATGATACATCATTGGGAATAACGAAGCTTCTTGTGAAGATATCAACAACAGACGTGGAGATGCGGGGAGATGTCATTCGTACCAAGTACAAGCGAAAAATATGTCCTACTGACGGAAATCGTAATGCGTAAACAACCCTTATAGGTAATGAGAATCTTTCTTTCAACCAATCAGAAAAAAGTAAACAAGAATACAACGCACAAACGAAACCATATCAGTTCAAAAGGGTATATATTCTCGCCACACACACACACACACAGCAACAACAACAACAACAACAACAACAACAACAACAATCAAACGCAACAACAAACAACAACAACAACAACAATCAACAAAAAACAATAACATAGTACAAAATAAGTTCTTTATATACCAAACCAACGAATATATGCTAACGTAACATTGTTTTTCACATTAAAAAGCTAACATAGCTTTACCAGAACTAAAGAATAAAATACTGTACAATAACGAAAATCCTAACACACTTTACAACACGAAATAAACACTAACATTAACAAAGTTTCCATACTTAAGCAGTAAAAGTACTACCCCAGCGTACAGACGTACCTATTCACACTTTTTCAAGCATATCTCTAACATATCATTGTTATTTACATTAACACTATTGATTTACGTAAACATCTCGAGTATCATTTCGGATAAAACATAGGCACAAAAATGAGTTCTTTATATACTAACCAGCGAATATAGGTTAACATTACAATGTTTCCACAATAATAAGCTAACCTAGCATCATATGAACTAAGAAAAATAATGTACAAGCGACAAACTTAACACAACTTACGCACTAATATTAAACAGTAACATTAACAAAGTTCCACACTTAAAACCTTTTCTCTAACTAACTTGCATTGCATACAAAACATAACCTAATTACAACTTTTTAATAAGTTCTATATATATATATATATATATATATATATATATATATAATATATATATAATATATATATATATATATATATATATATATATATATATAATATATATATACTGGCTCACAGAAAGATATGCTTACGGAACAATAGTTTTAGCTTTTCAATAAAGCTAACATGTCCATAACCTGAACTAAGAATATAATGTACAATTGCAAACCACTACATACCTCAACGCATGAATAATCAGCTACAATCCTGAAAATTCCCCTACTTATCAAAGTAAAGTAGCTAACAGGTTATACAATACTCGATATGTTCGCTTTCGAGCATATTAGCAGCAGATAAAAGCCATATTATCTAACAAAATCCTTAACAAAGTAACCAATCTATCAAAGATGCCAGCCATCTTGAACTATGAATTGGCACTATCTTCATCAAAGTGTCACTCGTTTCGAGTATAATAACATCATTTGACCTATGAATAAAAATAACGTAGGAAAAAAAAAAACATTATCAAACAGCTCCTAGCGGTAACCTAACATTACTACTTCAACAAAAACTTAACTAAGGCTCCACGTTTCTAAACACATCATCGTCAGTTAACACAGTAATAATCTTACAAAACTCATCATTTCTCTAAAAAATCTGTGCTAAACATACCTAGCGTATGAATAATCCGCTATCATCCTGAAAATTCCCATACTTTATCAAAGATAAAGTAGCTAACAGGTCATACAAAACTCGATATGTTCCCCACTTTTCCAGCATTTCTGCAACAGGTAAAGACGTATTATATTAACAAATTCCCTTAAAAAAGTGGCCATTCTATCAAAGATACATGCATCTTGGAACTATGAATTGACACATATCTTCATCCAAAGTGTCACCTCGTCTCGAGTATAAAACATCATTTGAGCTTGAATAAGCTTAGACATTAGCAAAATTCTCGGACAAACTAACATTTACTACAAAATCTTACATAAGCCTCACGTTTCTAAATATTCATCGCCAGTTAACACAGTTGATACCTTACAGAAACTCATCATTTCTCAACAAATCAGTGTTATTTTCACACAGTCATAGTAATGTTTACATAACGTACTAACTTACGAATAAACAGCTTCATTTAACCAAGAGTATCTAAAAGCAACACATGCACCTCCCAAGAGAAACCCAATGGGATTGCACCGCATTGAAAAGGGTGTGAATCCGAGAGTGGGATCCCCTCGAAGGGGTGTAAGCGGGTTTTAAGGTCTCAGCCCGCAAGGGCTGAGACCTTAACCGCCCTCCTTCGGGAGGGGTAAAACCCTCTTACACCCCTTCGGGGGGATCCCACTCTCAGGCTTCACACCCTTTCAATGGGTGAATCCCATTGGGTTTTCTCTCTCGGAAGGTAATGTGTTGCTTTAGATACTCTTGGTTAATGAAAGCTGTTTATTCGTAAGTTTGGTAAGCTATGTTAAATATTACTATGACTGGGTGAAATTAACACTGATTTGTTGGAGAAATGATGAGTTTTGTAAGATATTACTGTGTTAACTGGCGATGATATGTTAGAAACGTGAGGCTATGTTAAGATTTTGTTGAGTAATGTTAGGTTTGTCCGAGAATTTTGCTAATGTCTACGTTTATTCATAGCTCAAATGATTTTTTTATACTCGAGACGAGTGACACTTTGATGAAGATAGTGTCAATTCATAGTTCAAGATGCATGTATCTTTGATAGAATGGCCACTTTTTTAAGGGAATTTGTTAGATAATACGTCTTTATATGTTAGAGAAATGCTGGAAAAGTGGAAATAGTTTCGAGTATTGTATGACCTGTTAGCTACTTTATCTTTGATAAGTAGGGAATTTTCAGGATGTTAGCGGATTATTCATACGCTAGGTATGTTAGCACAGATTTGTTAGAGAAATGATGAGTTTTTGTAAGATATTACTGTGTTAACTGACGATGATGTGTTAGAAACGTGAGCCTAGGTTAAGTTTTTTGTTGAGTAATGTTAGGTTTGCCCTAGACTTTTGATAATGTCTACGTTTATTCATAGGTCAAATGATGTTATACTCGAAACGATTGACACTTTGATGAAATAGTGTCAATTCATTGTTCAAGATGGTGGCATCTTTGGTAGATTGTCACTTTGGTAAGGGATTTTGTTAGATAATACGGCTTTATCTGCTGCTAATATGCTCGAAAAGCGGGAACATATCGAGTATTGTATGACCTGTTAGCTACTTTACCTTTGATAAGTAGGGGATTTTCCGGATGTTAGCTGATTATTCAGGCGCGAGGTGTTAGGTTTGCAATGTTACTTTATAAGCTTAGTTCAGGTTATGACATGTTAGCTTTATTGAAGCTAAAACTTTGTTCCGTAAGCATATCTTCGTGGGCCAGTATATATATATATATATATATATATATATATATATATATATATATATATATATATATATATATATATATATATATATATATATATATTATTAATAAATAATTATATATATATAATAGTATATATAGAACTATATTAAAGTACTGAATAGGTTAACGTTTTTTATGCAATGCAATGCTAAGTTTACTTTACAGGTGTAAGTGTGGAAACTTTGTTAATGTTAACTGTTTAATATTAGTGCGTAAGTTTGTTAAGTTTGTCGTTGTACCTTATTTTCTTAGTTCATATGATGCAATGTTAGGTTTATTATTGTGGAAACATTGTAAGTTAGACCTATATTCGCTGGTTAGTATATAAAGAAACTCATTTTTGTGCTAATATGTTTATCCGAAATGATACTCGAGATGCTACGTAAATCAATAGTGTTAATGTAAAATTAACAATGATATGTTAGAGATATGCTTGAAAAAGTGTGAATATAGGTTACGTCTTGTACGCTGGGGTAGGTACTTTACTGCTGTTAAGTATGGAACTTTGTTAATGTTAGTTGTTTATTCGTGTGTAAGGTGTGTTAGATTTTGTTATTGTACAGTATATTCTTAGTTCTGGTAAAGCTATGTTAGCTTTATTACGTGAAAAACAATGTTTACGTTAGCATATATTACGGTTGGTTGGTATATAAAGAACTTATTTTTTTGTACTATGTTATTGTTGTTGTTGTTGTTGTTGTTGTTGTGTGTTTTGTTGTTTTGTTGTTGTTGTTTGTTTGTTGTTGTTGTTGTTGCTGTTGTTGTTGTTGTCTAGCGAGAATATATAACCTTTTGAACTGAATATGGTTCGTTTGTGCGTTGTATTCTTGTTTATTTTCTTCTGATTGGTTGAAAAGAAAGATTCTCATTACCTATAAGGGTTGTTTACGCATACGATTTCCTTCAGTAGAACATTTTTTCGCTGTACTGGTACGATGACATCTCCCCGCATCTCCACGTCTGTTGTTGATATCTTCAAGCAGACTTTCGTTATTCCTAACGAAGTATCATTTATATTTAATCGTAAACCAAATGGCAGTCGTTACGTTGCTTGTATTTCTGCCAAAGGGTCAAATAATAGACCTTTATTCGTTTGCGCTGATGGATTCATCAAGATTATCGACATCGTTGCTGTATGGGTAGAGGATAAGTGTTTGTTATCCGAGAGATCAACGTTTAGTGAAATATCTAACTGGGAAGAAACATAAGCGGTTCTAATAGAATAGACGTGGTGTTCTCGTCGTGTGACAATATTAAAACCTTGAGGTACGCCAATATTGGAAACCCGTCGATTGTGTGACCTTCCTATCGCACATGTATAGGTTTCATCAGTTCGAACACCTGAAAATATTACAGCGTTTGCTTAAAATAAAAAAACGAATTAACAACGCATCTTACGATGTTGACATACTCGATGACTTAATACATATAGCTCACGGTGTAATCTAACGATATTTACACCGAAACATGTGGTTTCCAGTATAATGCGGTATACAGAAATGCCTTAATAACTATCAGCTTGGATGAGTTTACACACTTCTCTCTTGTATGAGAGAATGAGTGCTGCTGAATCAAAATATGCCGAAAAATGGTTTAGTGCCGCTGAAGACCTTTATACTTACATTCTTTCAAGGGGTGTTGAATCTTTAGAGAGATATATAGAACGTACCCAACTTGAATCCTATGTTCGCTGAATCAGATGAATTAAATATATTTAAAATAAACTTATATTTTTAATGTATTTATATTTTTTATGTATTTATTACGTTTTTTTTCAATGAAAATTATATGTTATAAAATACGAAAACTTGTTTAACTTCCCTCGTATGTTCGTTTATTGACTAAATTGATGATGGATGGCTGTTTATTCGTCTGGTTGTTGTGTGTGTGTGTGTGTGTGTGTGTGTGTGTGTGTGTGTGTGTGTGTGTGTGTGTGTGTGTGTGTGTGTGTGTGTGTGTGTGTGTGTGTGTGTGTGTATGTTAAGTATGTAATGTTCATAGTTTAGCTTTACAGAGAGTAAAACTTTACTCTGTTTGTCTTTATCCATTAGGCATTATGCTGGTTAGGTAAGGTTATGCTAAATTTTTTTGTTAATTATTACTATGTTAATGTAAATTAACATTGTCATGTTGGAGATATGTTTGATAAAGCATGAATGGAATGTGTTTTTTTTTTGTGAGTCTTGTTAGTTAACTTTCGTGTTAAAGTGTGGAATCTTTGTAATGTTTAGCTGTTTATTCTTACCTAAGATGTGTCAGGTTTGTCGTTGAATATTATATTCTTAGTTCAGGTTAACATAGTTTTAGCTTTAATTAATAGGAAAACTTTGTTACGTTAGCATACTTTCACCTGTCTATATGATAAATTAACATGACAAGGTTTGGTAAAATTTTAAGTTAAATATTAGCCATGTCAGTGTAAAATTAACATTGTTGTTAGAGATATGCTTGACCAAAGTGTGAATAGTTACGTTTTTGGATGCTATGTTAGTTACTTTACTGCTGATAGGTGTGAAACTTTGTTAATGTTGACCGTTTATTCCTGTTTAAAGGTGTGTTAGGTTGTCGTTGTACATTATTTTCTTAGTTTCAGATGAATCTAAGTAAGCTTTATTAATGTGAAAACTTTGTTACGTCAGCATATATTGACTGATCTTTGTATAAAGAACTTGATTTTATGTTATGTTTATCCAAAATACTACTCGAAATGTAACCTTAATCAATAGATCAATAGATCACAGATGGTCAGGAGGGTGATAGGAGGGGGGCTGGATGGTGGCTTGATTTAGTGATTTACTGCTTTAGGGTATGTAAAAACGTTAAATTTGTAAGTTATAAACATAAAAAGAATAAGAAATTTTTTATTTATTTATTTATTTTTTGCTAATTTATTTTTTTCTTGATGGTTCTGAAACCATTATTTTCGAAATCTACAGATCCAATAACCTATATAAAGACACAAATATAGTATCATTACACAAATGTTTATTAACTTGACACCGCAGTGGCTCCAGCACCGGTGTCTGTGCCTACTCCTCAGACTCCTCCTTCCTCATTCTTCTTCCTTCCTCATTCCTCCTTTCCTCCTTCCTCATTCTTCTTCTTCTTTTCTGTTTGCATTCCATGCATTTCTTCTTCTTTTTTTTCAAAGGGGGACCCCTCCGGTGGGATCCCAGGGACTCCCGAAACCGAACCCGAACTCCGCTCCGTCTCCGAACCGACTCCAACTCCGTCTCCGTCTCCGTCTCCGAAATCCTCCACAGCTTTCTCTGAGTTTCAAGTCTCTATGATCACATTTTTTAAATTTTTTGTGGGGCAGCGCTCCCCCCTTATACGGGGGGGACGCAGAGAAACGTAATCTCGTCCTCCCGACGAGAATTGCGTCATCAA
>JABUQX010073187.1:37500-45000 GCA_015478945.1 Trachelipus rathkii
CGAAATTGGAATAAAAGCAGGGAGAATATATATATATATATATATATATATATATATATATATATATATATATATATATATATATATATATATATATATATATTATATATATATATATATATATATAATATATATATATATATATATATATAATATATATATATATATATATATATATATATAATAATATATATATTATATATTATATATATATATATATATATATATATATATATATATATATATATATATATATATATATATATATTATTATATATATATTAATTATGTATACAGAAAAAAATGTGGGACAACACAGATGGTATATGTATATACTTTTTTTGCTCAAAAAATATATATATAATATATATTATAATATATATATATATATTATTATTATATATATATATATATATTATAATAATATATACTATATATATATATATATATATATATATATATATATAATATATATATATATATATATATTGATTTATTTATTTATTTAATTCTATTTTTGCACATTTTAATTTTGCATTATTATACGAGTTTATATTTTTGCCTATTGTTCACGACTTGCATAATATAAAACCACTCCTGAATTTCAGAAATGAATAGAAAGTGTAGAAATGATCCTGACCGTTTTTGTTTCATTTGTAGGAAAGTCACTTTTCCCGAACAGAATATGAATATAACAACCTTTGTTAAAAAAAAGCTGCTTTGCTTACTTTGGAGTAAAACTTGGAGATCAGGATAAAACCTTTGCTCCTCATGTCTGCTGCAAAACGTGCGTTGAAGGTTTAAGGAGTTGGAGCAAGGGAAAACAAAAGTCTCTTCCCTTTGGTGTTCCAATGGTGTGGAGGGAAGGCAAAAATCATGTTAGTGACTGTTACTTCTGCATGACGAATTTAGCAGGTATGGCATATTTATGAATAAGTTTTCTTTTATTGTATTAAAAATGTAATATATACATTTGGTAGTAGAAATTGCATGTATGTTTGTTTTGTTTGCTTTTAGGAATAAATCGAAAGAACAAGCAACACGTGAAATATTCTGAAGTTCCATCTGCCATAAAACCGGTACCTCATGGTCCATGAATTCCAATTCCCAATCATCCAGACGAAACTTTCTTGACGCAAGACTTCGAGGACGAATTACATGATGCTGCTGTCGATGATGATGCTGATGGTTCCCTTATGTATGAAGCCACTTCTGAGATGAATCACCCTAAGCCTTTAAGGCAATCAGAACTTAACAATTTGACTAGGAATTTGGGATTGTCCAAAGAATCTGCTTAATTGCTTGGGTCACGGCTTCGCGAACACAATTTGTTAAGTTCAGAAACAACATTTTATTGGTACCGCCATCGTGAAAGGGAGTTTCGTAAATTTTTACTGCTGACCAATCCAAATCTCTTACTTACTGCAATGATGTGATAGGTCTCATTAACGAATTGGGTGTGGAGTATGTTCCTGTAGAATGGCGACTGTTCATAGACAGTTCCACCAAAAGTTTAAAAGCAGTACTTCTTAACAATGGTAACAAGAAGGCATCTGTTCCTGTTGGTTTTTCAATGATGCTTATTGAAACATACGACAACCTGAAGCATCTGATTCAGGTTTTAAACTATGAAACACACAATTGGAAGATATGTGGAGACATGAAAGTAAGAATATATCTATATTTCAGAAAATTTGTATCTTAATTCAGAAACAAGATTTAAGAGGGATCTTTTATGTTCAATACAAAGTAAATTAATTTACTCCATGTTTCTTTTTATAGGTAATATCTATTTTGCTGAGTCAACAAGCGGGGTTACACTAAATATCCATGTTTCTTGTGTCTTTGGGACAGTCGAGCAAGTAAGGAACACTACACACGACGCCAATGGCCGATCAGAAATGAACTTGAACTAGGTCATCACAATATTTTGTTTTACCCTCTAATCGAACCTAAAAATGTTTTACTTCCACCTCTACATATAAAGCTTGGAATTATGAAGAATTTCATCCGAGCACTAAACAAAGATGGCGATGTTATCTGTTATCTGAAAAATGCATTTCCAAAACTAAGTGACGGTAAAATAGAAACAGGAATCTTCGACGGTCCGCAAATTATAAAACTTTTTGCAGATCCTCACTTTACTGATGTTATGGTGAACAAATAAAGAAGGGCTTGGCTTTCTTTCAGATCTGTCGTGACAAATTTTCTGGGAAATCGCCGAAATACAGATTACGAATATGTAGTAGACGAACTGCTGCAGAACTTTGAGTTTTGCTTGGTAATGATAGCTCATTTCCCGTAAACATGCAGGGAACTTTGTTAATGGTTACAGTTTACTCGTACTCAAGATATGCTAAGTATGCTATGTTCTTAGTTTAGGTGATATATTAGTTTTACACATGCTAAAACTTTGTTATGCTAGCAATTATTCGTTGGTCAGTATGATAGTAAGGTTAGCTTACAATAATTTTTTTGCTAAGTTCTGATAAATACTGTTATGCTAATGTAAAATTAACATTGATATGTTATATATGTGATAGAAAGGGAGTAAAGGTTAAGTTTTGTAGGTAATGTTAGCTACTTTACTGTTCTTAAGCAGTGAATTTTTTAATGTTGACAGCTTATTCGTATGTAAGGTTTGGTAGGTATGTTATGTTCTTAGTTTAGGTGATATTATTTTAGGTTTACGAGATGTTAAAACTTTGTTATGTTAGCATTTATTCGGCGATTTGCATGATTGTTGGGTTAGGCTTTGATAAATTTTTGATTGGTTTTGTTAAATGTTAAAATAACATTGATGTATGATTAGTTTTTATTATTTTTATGTTATAAACATATATACTACTGCGTAATGTTTTGTAATACATATTAAAAGTCCCATGATTTTAAGTCTCTTTGTAAAATGAATGTTAAAGTGAGACATTGGATAAATGTTTGTTAGTATATTCTATGTGAAAGAAATATATAATAATATTAAAATCAATTCTTTATTTAAAAATCTTGTTTTATGCTAAGTTTATTAACAGAATTTAAAAACCTTTGAAGTATTTTAGCTAACGTTGAATGATTATAATAAATGTAAGTGAACAATTGATATTTTTTAAATCAAAAGAAAGAAAATTTAGTTAAAGCATCAAATGTTTTAATAATTTTATGTTTTGTTCATACAAAAAGAACTTATTTTTATATTGTGATTATGCAAAATACATATCCATATATGACGTAAAGTAGTAAGTTAATAGAGCATGATGTGGTTCAGCATGATGGGAGAGTTAGGGGTATGGCGTTTGCGGTAATGCTTTACTACTTTAGGGGTCAATAAAGTACATATTTTAAATCAAATTTCTTAAAATTTTAGTAAAAACGTAAAATGTTTTATAAACCTTTTAAACAAGATAAATAAAATTTTATAATTAAAAAGTTTGAAATTAAATTTTTAAGAAAAAATAAGTAAAATGTTTTATAAACAAAAAGTTTTAAAATAAAAAACTTTCAACAAAATATAAATGTAAAACACAACTTACAAAATAATAAAAACATAACAAACAAAATAAAAACTTATGAAATAAATAAAAATTAAAAACATGAAGAGTAAATGTAAAAATTATACATGAAATATTAAAAAACAAAAGGAAATATAAAAGAAAACGTAATGATAATATTAAATATGTGAAAAATATAAATGTCTTAGCCTTCAAAATTAAACTATATTAAAATAAAAATCTTTTTCAACGACTTTTAGAAAACGGCACACAGTCATGTGATCAGTAAGTTAGCGTAAGGTTTGGTTTGATAATGTATTAAGTAAAGTGTCTCTATAATTAGCGTGTGTGTGTATGTGTGTGTATGTTTGTTATTAAAACTTATAATATTTTTAATAAAAAGAATGAAAATTTAGTAAAACCTACAATATTTTTAATAAAAAGAAAGAAACTTTAGTAAAACATAATATTTTTAATAAATTTTGTTATGTTCGTGCGAAAAAAATTTTTTGGTTGTTATAACAAATAATGAATAAAGTACATATTATTTATATATAATATAATATTTATATATATATATATATATATATATATATAATATTATATATATATATATATAAATACTATATTAATATATATATATATATATATCTATATATAAGGATATCATATATATAGTTTCAGCAGCGACTCTAACACTTGTTGCTACTCTGCTTATAGCAGCTAGCTTTATTATTATAGATAACGAACGATATTCTTCTCTCTTTCAAGAGTAATGAAAACATTCTCCGTTATTTCTTATATGAAAATAGGTCATCTGAAAGAATACATTACATAATACAAAAGAAAGATTATGTAAAATTTAAACAAAAAATTAAGCATCAATCGCCAATTATTGATATAACCCTATTTTATAACTCAATTATCAAATGGTAACCGGCTGCGTGCTTCTCCTAAAATGCCGCGAGAGGAAATTTCAGACGAATTATAACATACATATTCATATTTATAATACATAATATTTGTAAATTAATTTTATTACAATAGTTTTTTTTTAATAATCTAATAAAACACTCGTTTTGTTTAACGAAAAAAATTAAAATGAAAAATTACTTGTTTTTAATGCACATTTCCTGAAAAAAAATAATTAATATAATTTAAATTCTAACCATTTTCTATATACATTTAAGAAAGAGTAATCCAATTAATACTTGCTTAAAAGAAATAACTGGAAGAAATGCTACAACTCAAATATCTCTTATAAATAATTGATTTATTGTTGTTAATCTATATATAAATAAAATAAATAACAATAAATAGAATAAATAAATAAATTAAAATTAAATCATATATATATATATATATATAAATAATATATATATATATATATAATATATATATATTATAATACTACATTCTCATAAATAAACATTTATATATATTTCTAGTTTATATACTATTTCTTTTAACGAGAAGAGAGAGAGAGAGATAAGAGAGAGAGAGAGAGAGGAAAGAAACACAATTTAGAGAGAGGAGAGAAGAGAGAGAAGCGGAGAGAGAGATACATAAGAGAGAGAGAAGAGCAGAGAGAGAGAGAGAGAGAGAATGAGAGAGAGAGAGAGCAGAGGAGAGACAGAAAGGAATGAGAGAGAGAGAGGGAGCACGAGTAGTAAAAAGTTGCTGCGAGTCGCCTCTGATATATAAGTATATATTTCATTATCCTATATATATTATAATATATATATATATATACTATTATATATATACTATACATTATTATAAATATATATATATATATATATATACTTATATATTTAATATATATATAGTACCAGTAGTAACGGCGTAATTGGGACCGGACCCTCGCCATTTAAGTGAAAAACGCCGGTAAGTGAATTAAGGGTTTTTTGTAATCGCGTGCCAGCAAGCAAAAATAACGTACTATTCGCATCTAATGTATTATTAAGTGTGGCCATAACACTAACTGGGGCAAACAATGATAAGAAAGCGAAAATTTACGACAATGTTTCTTTAAATATATATCCTTTTAGTCATCGTGCAGTACACATGATTTACAACTGAAAAAGAAAATAGAAATTAAAATTTTAAAATACACATTAAATATTTTCATTCTGAGGGATGCCACTTCTTCCTCGAACCGTATAAAAACAATGGATGGTAAATCTTTATCACTGAATTTTAAAAAACAGCCAACCTTCGGCTTTTGCAACAAAAACTGGTGAATAGTGTGTAGTTGGTATAGAGTGACTGAGGATTGATGGCAAGCCAACGCTTCAGTGGAAGGTTGCGATGGTAGTTCTATTGAAAGAATGACAACAAGAAGTCTGTCTCATAAGAGTGCCTCTCTTTCTCTAGTATGAGAGTTGCGTTATGAACAATACATTGACATTTGTTATAGTACATCATTAACTTTGACGATCTTGTCAAAGTTTGATCTACTGTATTTTGGCAATATCGTGTGTTCGTTCGCGGTCGTCGCGTTCCTTCCGTTTCAACACTGAGTAGTTAAAGAGCCGTGCCTTATTGAGCGAAAACGCTGTTAAGCGAGTAGCCGTTATTGCGAGGTGCTATTATATATATATATCTATGATATATTTATATCTATATATATATATATATATATATATATTATATATATAGATATATATAATATATCATTCTATATAGTATATATATATATATATATATTCATCCCTCTTTGAGATATATAACATCTCACGACACATGTGTTCGTACACACCTCCCTTCATTACATACGGTTTGATATAACATACATTATGCGAGTCAAAAGCAAGTTTTGATTCTGGCTCCCCAACCACAACTCAGTGTCCAATGAAATTCCCTTTTCGGCTCCGCTCATACTCCTTCTCATTCTCTGAATCCTGCTAATAGGTTATGATAACCTTTATTATTATTATTATTATTATTATTATTATTATTATTATGTATTAATTATTATTTATTATTATTATCTATTATTCCTTTTATTTATTCTTATTATTTATTATATTTATTATTATTATTATTATTAAATTATCTAATTTTTTGTGATTTATTTATTATTATATTATTATTATTATTATTATTATTATTATTATTATTATTATTATTATTATTATTATTATTATTATTATTATTATTATTATTATTATTATTAATTATTAATTTTATCATTCATTAGTTATTATTATATATTATTATTATTATTACTATTATTATTATTATTATTATTATTATTATTATTATTATTATTATTATTATTATTATTATTATTATAAAATGTGTGTTCAAATAGGACCTGAAGCAGTAAAGCATTAAAGCAGTAGCGCAAAGCAGATGAGAGGGGGTTTATGGGAATGCTTGCGCTACTGTCTTTCTGCTTTACTGCTTTAGGGTCAAGAAAAAACTTGTTTTTATTAAAATAATTATGAAATTTTTAGTAAAAACATAAAATGTTTTACAAAAACATAAAATGATTTTCAAAAATTTTAATAATGATTCAGGTTTTATAAAAATAAAATAAAAATGTTTCAGTGTAAATAAAATATCGGACTATTCGTATACGAACTCTGCATGCATCCTTGTACGTGGGTTTGATATAACACACAATAAAGTCGAAAGCAAGTTTTTCATATATATAATATATATATTATATAGTATATATATTATATATATACATATTATATATATATACTATATATATTATATATATATATAATATATATATCTATATATATATATAAATCATTAAAGCTGTTGCTTATAGCGAAGTTTATGTATTAATAGCTTATTGCCCTTTAAAATTTCATTTTATGGGTAAAACCCAGTTTTGGGGTTCCATCCCCGTCTCATGTGGGGACCTTACCATTTCTGATTCCTCTGGAATCATCGTCATCCTTCGTCATTCTGCATTCGTCATTCTTCCTTCTCTTATGCGCTCTATGCAATTCTTTTCTTCTGCTATTCATTCTATGCTTTTCGGCTGGGAACCTCA
>JABUQX010073187.1:50000-52783 GCA_015478945.1 Trachelipus rathkii
TATATACTATTATATATTATATATATATATATATCTATGATATATATATATTGATTCTATAACTATATATATATATATAATATATATATATTAATATACTATATACATATATATAATATATATTATATATAATATATAGGTATAATTTGTGGTTGAAAACTACAACTTTTGGCTTTAAAACTGACAACTCATTCATATCTCAAAAACTAGCAATAGATAAGGGAAAAGGAATACATTGTTGGAATGCCGGTAAACATTTTAGTGCGGAAATGTAAAAAAAAAAAATCATCTCCAAAAACTACAATAGCTACGTAAAAGAATACATTTTTGGAATCTCTTTGTAAAATTTTAGGTTAGAGGAAAGATGTAAAAAAAAAAATTAATAAATAATAAATAAACATAAATATGACTATTTTTTTTACTATTCAATAAATTAGTAATATATATAATTATATTAATTTGTAGAAGGATATTAACACGGCAATGGTAGGAGGCTGCGAGCCGATACGGGGATACCAGGGGCGGACGTTTTCCATACCCCGTCCGTAGGGGGCACGGAGGTAACCCCCGCGATACCCAAATGCACCAAAAGAGCGGGGGTTCCGGAGACCCTCCCCGGAGAGTGGGAAATAGTCCTAACCCCGTAGTTCCCCGGAGGCCGAGAGACCCCGAATCCCTGGCCATCCGGTTGGGCGGATGATTAACCTTTTGTCATTTTAGGGTATGTCTTTATGTTAAAAAAAAAAATAAAAATTCTATTAGAAAAGTTCTATTTATAACGATATCAATAAAGGTCTCTAATAGGCTCTCTAATCATATACTGATAATTATTAACAATAATTTTTATTTATTTTGTTTTTTTTACATTTTCCTATGTATAAATTTTACAGGATACCTGAAAAATGTATTCTTTTCGTGGTAGCTATTGTAATGTTTTTTGGATATAGTAGTATATTACTATATATATATATTATGTATATATATATATATATATATATAATATATATATATAATATATATATATTATATGTATATATATATATAATATATATAGTAGTTATCTATATATATACTATATATATACTTATATATATATATATCAGGGGCGTTTCCTCCATAGTCGTAGGGTTTGCGCCGTAACACCTAATTAACAAGTATTAGTCTTTTTTGAATTACACTTTAGATTTATCATAGGGAATATCTGTTCAAATGAAGATGGTTTTGTACACAATATTTTCAATAAATATATTAAAAATTAAATGCTCTTAAACTTGCCGAAGTATTTATTTTATATCAGTATTATTATTATTATCAAAAAGGTAAGCTTTTCATGTGCGCTAAAATTTGAACATCCTAATATTCGAGTTCCCGTCCTGTTATTTCACGCTCTCTCAAAAAGCTCTCGTTTTCTATTCTTCACATACTTTAAATTTGTGCGCTTAAAGTATCGCACATGGATTTTTGAACAGAGGACTTTTTTTAATTTATTACTATATTCTTAATATGTGTTTTTATATATATATAGTATATATATATATATGTATAATATATAATATATTATACTAATATCTATATTATATATATTATATAGATATATATAATATATATCATATATATATATATATATAGGTATATATATATATATATAATATATATATATATATATAATATATATCATATATATATAATAATATATATCATATATACTATATATATATATTATAATAAATATATATATATTTATTATAAGAAAATATTGTTAGCATCAGCGAAACGCCACTGAATGTATATATATATATATATATAATTAATATATATATATATATATATATATAATTATATATATTATATTTATATTACTATATATTATATAAAATATATACTACTATAGTATATATATATGGGTCAGAACCTCTAGAAGAGCCACATCATATCTCATAAACTACAACAAGGCTACCCAGGATACGGATACCATTGCTGGAATGCTAGGTCCAATTTTAAGGCGGAAAATGTAAAAAAAAAAAAAAAAAAAAAAAAAATATATATATATATAATCATATAGTATCATAATAATATAATAATATATATTATATATTATATATATATATTATATTAATATATATTATATATATATATATTATTATATCTATTATAATATATATATAATTATATATTAATATAATTATTATATAGAATTCTTGAGTTTTAAAATATATGATAATGAAAGGTGGAACAATAGCCTACAGCGAAGGAATACATTTTTGGGAAATCCTCGTAAATTTTGGATGGAAATGTAAAAAAAATAAAAAGAAGAAAAAAGTATTGAGTGATATATTGAAATTTATAGTAATATGTATTTAGAAGGAGTGTTCTATTTTATTAGACAAAAATTTTTTTTTAAATTTTCATTTATATATAAGGTTCCATCAAGTTCTAAAAGATAAATAGACATTTCCACTATTAATTTATGTTCTCTTATTTTTAACTAAGTAGTTATTTTTGTTTTTAAGGGGTAATTTTTTATTACTTATATGGCACCGCATGGCAGGAGTCGGGGTCTCTCGGCCTTCCGGGGAAACTACAGGGTAGGACTAATTTTCCCCCCTCCGGGGAGGGTATCCGGAACCCCCGCATCTTTGGGTATTGTGGGGGTGTCGGCGTGGGTTGCTCCGGCCCCTGCCCGCGTACGGGGTATGTGAAAACGTTCCCCCCTGTGTTCGCCCGTGGCTCGAGCCCCCTAAATTGCCTTGTAATACCTTTAGCAAATAATATGATATGATATA
>JABUQX010073188.1:0-12648 GCA_015478945.1 Trachelipus rathkii
ACCTAATGATGTTTGTACCCGGAGGACCGCGTTAAGCCATGTCTCTTATTACAGATATTCCAGAGGGGTTAGGGAAAAAGACCCAAACCTGGTGCTAGGGCGTTTGTACCGAATTACAAACGGGTGATGCGGTTCATACCCCTTCATAACAAATGTCGCCAGGTGCCCTTTCAATAAGCAAATGGAAGGGGAAGTGGTGACATCGGTTTCCCATATAATTCCTTATCCTTATAATATCCTTATCAATAAAAAAAAAGAAAAAGAAAGAAAATATAATAAGAAAATATAGTGAAAAGAATAGAGGATTGAAAGAATTGACATTTAATAAAAATTGGAAGGAAATGATAGGATAATAAAGTGGAGGAAAAGGAAGAGGACAAAACAGATAAATATATAAATGTAATAAAATATAGTTACGCTAACATACTACTATATATATATATAGAGACCTAGTTATAGTCCAGTGGAGGATAGGGATAGTACATTAAATCAGGATATATATAGAATTTAGTTATTGCATGGTAAGTATATAATATCACAATAAGTACTACCCTAATATGCTATATGAAATAAACAAGCTCTTTCTTGGCTCAAAACAAATAGTGTTGCATTGCATAAAATAGAATTGAAAATAGGCATAAAATAAACATAACGAAAAATCAACGCCCTATATACCCTATTATTATAGAGTACGGGATATATATATTTATAATATATTAAGCATATCGATATAAATTATATATATATATATTAATTAAGATATTTAATATATATTAAGCATATCGATATATGCAAATTTTAAATTTATTTTTGAGTAAGGTTATGAATTCGTCGTATGTAAAATTATTTAGAATAGATTGAACATCTACATTGACTTATCGTCAAACTGAAAGCAGTATCTTATAACGCATATTTATTATACATTGGTGGAGAACAGCGAAGACTATTGAACATATCTCACCTATTTTTAGCACTCTGAGATATCCTGTGGGTGTTTATAGTTCACTACAAATTTACCGTTGGATTGCTCGTTTGCATTTTTGTGAGCTTGGTTGGTTGTTGGTTTTCATATGCACCCATCGAATGCGAAGCGCACTATAACAAACCTGTAAAATTAACATTTGAGGATCTATGCTTGTCTTACCCATATGTTGAGAAAAATAATAAAGAACGAGTCTATGCTCTTCACTATAAATGGGTTCACTGGGCCTTGCTTGTGTTAATCCCATTGTATTGCGTTCCTCTACATATGAAAAAATATTTTGAAGTGGAAATTTTGAATGATTACTTGTATTACGTTAGCAAATGTGACATGAAAGACCCAAAGAGGAATCCATGTATCTCTATCATAGCTGATAGTTTTATTGGATATTCTGGAAATATCTATTGGAACAAGTTAATAATGTTAGCGTCGACACTTTTCGTAGACATTGTTGCCTTCTTGTTTTTAGATGTTGCTCTTCAAAATAGATTTTTACGCCTCTTTCCACTAGACTATCCGTTTACTCGAAGGCCAGAATATTTTAATGATACAATGTCTCGATCTTTTCCCCCTTTTGCAAAATGTAGAATCGGATCTAATATGGTCTTTCTTAATCAAATGACTGAAGTCTTTGGCTGTAGCCTAACAATGATGAAGGTTTACGACAAGTTGTTTGTTATGATGTGGGTTTGGATGGCTGGACTAACCCTAATTTCTTTCTTTACATTTGTCCATTACATAATATTAGGTTTCTCTAAAGCTCACCAGAAATCTCTTATCAACATGGACGATTGCAAGAAAGAAGTTCACATCTGTTTGAAGCATCTTTGGGTCGGAGATATGATTGTCATTAAATGCTTGTCATCCGCCTTAACTAATGAAGAAAATAGGGAAGTCTTGAAGAAGTTGGCAAGAAAAATAGAGTCGGTGAGGAAAAATTCAACTGTTATATAAGTTTTTAAGATATATTGAATTTGATGCAATATATTTTTTTACTACATTGAAATGTGATATATTATTATTATTTTTCTATATTGAATGAAAATGTGATACAATACAATAATTATTATTTTTTTACTTTTTACTATATCGAAATTTGATATAATATTTTTTTTTTTTACTTTTTTATTAAAAAAAAAAGAAAAATTTTCTTTGTGTTAAAAGGAATAAAAATTTATTTTGTGGACTTTTTTTATCATTAATACTTTTAGTGCTATTACATTAGTATCTCTAGTCTTATTTTTTTTTATTGTGGGGATAAATGTTTCCCAAAAATAACTTAATAACTTGTTAATCATCTGGGTCTTGGACACCTTTTTTTCACAGCATCAAGATATAAAGAATCCTTAATTTTTTTCCTCAATGCACCTAATATAGTTGTGGCAATATGCGCTACTTTGTATAAATTAATACCTTTTTTTCAACGCTTGTAGTTGGTAAATTTTAGGCGTGGTTTTATTTAGGTATGGAAATTTCTCCATAAATTTCTTTGATTCGTACTTACCCCTTGATACTTAAAGATTTTTTCCCCGTTTTATCAAATTATATTTGTCATTTCATCTTACGGTGTTCCTACGGGTAATTTTCCATTTTAATTTGCCCTTTTTATCTCAATTCTTATCAACCAAGGATAGTAAATGGTAAAGTATCATCTCTCTCTTGCTAGTTACCTTTACAAACTTTTTTATTCCTTTCTTTCCTTATCCTCTATTCTCTTCCCACTATATGTGGGGTAGGGTGCGTAACATGCACAGAAAAAAGATAGTTAAGTAGAAGAGCATGACGTAAGTAAAAGGAAAGCCCCACCACCACTACCTCCATACCATAAAGTGAGAGCTTGTCGCAATAAAAAAAACTCCCTAGGGCTTCAGGACTGCAACGGACCCTCAATGGTATCTCGTCAACAATGTGGGGTTCATCCCCTGGGTCAGGCCCACTCATCCCCTGGGTCAGGCCCACAACCATACCCCCTCACAAAACCCCGCCATTCACTCCTATTTTGCACCTTGCCTCTACCAAGCTCACATTCATTTCCTTCAGACATTCCTTTATTAACTCAATCCCATTTTCTTTGGTGTTCCCCCGACTGTCGCTCCTATACACACACAACTATACATCTGCCTAACCAACCGACTATCATCTATCCTTTCCATATCACCAAACCGTCTCGATATGCATGTTTATTCTCTCATTTACGCCTTTATTCATATCGCACAACTGCCTAATACGTACATTCCTCATTTTATCAATTATTCTCATATTTAATACTTCCCTAAGATTATTCATCTGAACAGATTGATCTTAGATCTGTACCTCTTATTCCACAACATAGATTCACAACAATACATCAACACCGGCAACAACATACCTTCCTACAGAACGTTAGCGCACTCAAGACTTAGTCCCTTTACATTCACAAAGGATTTAATTTCACCAGCCACTTTCCTGCTACACTGCATCATACCTCTATTTTGTTTTCTGTATTCCATATTTTCTTTCATATTGTCTGGTAGATCCACTCCCTGTTAGAATAAGTTGTTCTCATTCCTAAAGCATTTGAGGTTGTATTCTGGGCAAGTGTAATTTACAGATATTAGTTTTGGCATAATTAAGCATTCATAACAATGAGTAGATTGGAAAAGGAAGGGACATTTTATAATTGAATGTTAAAAACGAAGTACACAATATTACATTCAAGGAGTGTAAATAATATGCGAATGAGAGTAGGAGTTTGTTTTCACACTACTAAATCTAAGTTCTATGTTTTCAGTTTGAGTATTATTATGGAATGAAATGACATTATTGTTGCGTAACTTGAAGAAGGGAGAACACTATTTTGTGTTCTGTAACATGTTCAGAAGGGAAATGCAAGTAATATATATATAATACTCTTAAATGCCTTGGGAGGGATTGAGTAACTATATATCGCTAATGAAACTTGTGTAGGGGAATTTGTCTTTTATACTGTTATGTAAAAGTCGAAGAAAAGAAAAATAATGTTGGTGTGTGCTGAAATGGTATGAGAAATCAGAATGCCGACATTTTGTTTATAACTGTTGAAGGAAGCTGAACACGCTCAGTTAAAAAAAAAATTGGGGATGGGCTTATTTTTTGAGTTATAACCGTGTTATTAATGCAAAGATATTAAAACATTACGATTACCAATTATAAAATGTAAATAACGTTAAGGATAGAAAAAGATTGGGAATGCGCAGTCATGCAAAAATTTTAGGGGAATACCAAACCATTTACCTTTGGTGTGTGATTAACATATAGCTTACCATTTTTACCTTTTAGTGTATTAACAATATACTATATAATATTAACTATATATATATATAATATATATATATATATATATATATTATATATATATATATATAGATATTATATAATATATATATTATATATATAATATTATATATATATATCCCCGCAGGGGGGTATTGATTCTTATTATGGTGTTATGCTCTGATTGTGGGAAAGACTTGTTTACAATCTGAAGCATGGCACTGTAATAGGAACCAATGCTAGGGGGACTTTCTACATCCCTCCGGCCACTCTGAAAGGATGGTTCATCCACATGTTCTTCAGGCGAGCTTTTATCAACCTCCATTCTTTCAATTCTAGAACTTGCATCAACTTCCATACTTCGTGTTTTGCAATCCACCTTCTTATCACAGTTCTATTTTTTTTTTTTTTTTTTTTTTTTTGTTTTTTTCTAATTCAATTTAAATCCATAGTCCCTTTAATTTTTGTATAAGTTACCCTCCCCTTTTTCCATCACCAGCCCCTTGGCTATCCGGTGCCTCTTCCCGCACGGGTTTTACAGTTTACCCCACACTTCCTCCCCGGGATGAGAGGCTCAGTGAAAAACCGTCATTATTTAAGCTCACCTCTGACCGGGCCCCCAATTGTAGGGAACCCGAACCTCGAGCTAACCGGCGAGGAGGCCTTCTGCCACTTGTGTCATAATCTCGGACTTTGCGCGAAGAATATAGGTGCCATGTGGTACGCGGGTGGGCCACCCACGTAAAGTTTCGAAGATCTTCCGAGGCCACATCCACAGCCCACCCTACGGGTGTGGAGTTTCCGGGTGGTGTGTGGGTCTCTGAAACTTGACCTGACTGTGGAGAGAAGGTTACCCTTCCTATGAAATATACGCCTTTCCACCCATCCTGTTATTGCTTTTATGTCTCATTGCTTAGATCTCTAGATAGTTGCTTCATTCATGGTGACGAAGCTTGTCGGTTAAATTTTATATGGAAAAGTCCTTAAAAAAAATCGTTTTAATAAATGAGCAGAAACCAACAAAATTTACCCATCTTCAGCTTCCCTGCCTGACCCACCACGTCCTCACTTACTTCTAGACCTGTACCTACGCTGTACTTCCTTCTGTACCAACCTGAGCGCCTTTTGCAAAATTCACCGATCGTCGACCAGCGAAACTCATAACACCCCAGTGCCCCCACGGCCCGTGCACAAATCCCTTAAAAGGTTGCCCCCCGCTAACAGTCGTACTATTCAATTAACTCAACGCGGCACCCCCTCCATTGAAATGTCCAGCAACATGTCATTCCGACTGTTTACACAACTGCGATCACTACCTCCAAACTCTTTACTGAAACAAGAACCATTCCTAGCGATGCTCTTGAAAAAGCTGTAGGAGTTGAAGACCCTCCAGTCATATTTTGATAGGCAAGGGTCCATTCCGCCCCCTTCTTTGAGATACTGTTAAAAAAAAATAAAATAAATAAAATTCTCGTTAAAAGCTTGCAACCGAAATCGAAAGCTTCCATTCTGTCACCCTTAAACGTTCTGCGGATGTTCCTACTTATTTTCTACTCCTGATGGACATAAGAAACACATTAAAGGCACTGTTTATTGTTGATGAACAAAAGACGAAAAACACAGCTGTCATTTTAGAAGAACTCCAAGCAGAAAAGATTTTTCCTTACAAACATTTATAGAGATTCCCCCTCGCGGAAACTTCCTGATAAACCAAATCGTCCGTTTACTTGCTGACCTTTAATACCCCTTATCACTTTACAAAGGTCAAATAGCTTCGAAAGTATAGTGTTCGCACTTTACCCTCTTACCAGACTTTGCTTTCAAATGTCAACGGATTGTCATCCCGAAAATACTGTAGGGACAGGATGACATATGCCCAATCGGAATTATTTACACTACCTGTGGAAAATACCCTTAACTGCAGAAACGTAAAGGACCCCACAGTGCTTCCACTTTCAATGTCCCGTCTTACGCTGTTTGAACAGGAGGTTTAGAGCTATGTACCATACCTAAATTGAGCAGGAGAGATGCTATACGCCAGCTCATGGAAAATTACCAGACAAATCAAAATCAGACTTTACGCCACAATACAGTGCCCCATGCCTCCGCGTGTTAATCCGCCAACACAACCCCTATCCTAATAGAAATCCTCTGTAAATTTCGTTGAACTCGGACAAGTACTGCAACTCAGTCGACCTGTCTTGCCCACACTACCAACTCTCAAAAGTACAAAAGACAAGCCCATTGATTCAATCTTCCGTCCAAAAATCCATCAACAAGCCTATCTGAAAATTAAACTCTCAACAAAGCCTAGCAATGAACTAAGCTAGCTCATCAATACAAAATGAAAACACCCCTGCCCAAAGGACACACTGTGTCCCATACTCACCAAAAATTGGTTCACCTAAACTTATGCAAAGAGACGGTCTCTTTGTCCCTAATTCGCCTCCCACTCGATTACGAAACACCCCTGGTAAAGATGTTTCAAAACACACAGAAAAGAATAGAAAACAAAAGTTAAAGATTTTTTGTTTTAAAATATAGGAATATCCGAATTTTTAAACAAAGACACAGTAACCCCAGATGTAAAAAAAATGCAACTCAAGAAGCGACCTCGCCATAAGTCTACTCTGGAGACAAATGCAAAGTGTTTCAAAATACTGACCCAAACAATCGTCACTAATGAACACTCACGCAAACAACCAATCGTAATAGTCTACAAACCAGTTTTAGTTCTTCTGATGCTTCCTTATTACTCTTCTTCCGAGTTTCCTTTATCAAGCTCTCTCTAAGGGATTCTATTCCCGTAGAAGATGAATTGGATAACAGCTCCCAAATGGAGCTTGATCTGATGACCCATTCTCTTCTAATGCTTCTTTCACTCCGAGAAAGTGTGAATGGAAAACTGATTCAACGTAACTTCGCCACCTCTGAAGCTTCGGTCTGTTGGAGCATGAAAATAAGACCCAGAGTGTCCCATGCTCCAAATCAAACTGACCCAATTTCCCAAAATCACCCGCATGATGAAGTACTAAAATTCTTCAGAATCAGACCTTGCCAATTCTTCGAATCCATATTGGAAACGATGTCGTAACCCCAAACATTCTCAAAAAGACAATACCCTTGCGGATACACCTTCCTCCCCATTTCCATGGAAACAAACCTATATTCCTCCCACATTTCTAAATCTGCTTGCCCAAGCGGAATCTGATACTGCTCTCACTAATAATATGAGCATTACGGAATGCTCTTCTATTAACCAACCAAAACCCACATAACAAGTTGGATTCGGTTGAATCAACTTATCTCGCATTCATGTGAAGCTCTTTCACCAAATACAACTGAAAACAAAAGATGTCATACAACCTAAAAAAATCTCTGGTGTATGGACTACCCTTATCCCCCAGGTTTTGTTTCCCCCTCCTCGCGAGACCCACGTATCAACCTTCCCTCTCAATCTGAACCCAACTCTAAACATTACCCCAGTCACATAGAGACAATTGTCTCTAATAGACTCACCATCATAATATTCATAACTCACCATGACTAACTTTCCTTCAATGAATTGTCGTGGCTATTACCTTAATTTTATGGAATTAACTAATAAACATATGAACACCAAAGTTTATATGTTTGCAGAACTTCGACTATGTCATCGGAACTCTTCCAACCATCTGAATATAAATCGCCCTTAAACTTCTATAGAAGAGGTGACAATGATAGGGGAGGCACAGGAATACTCATTCAAAAATCTATCCCCTATTCCCCAGTCCCTCTCCCAACCAAAATTTCATGCAGTAGCGGCAAGAATTCACTTTGTCCATCGACATTACTATATGTTCATCTACTTAGCTCCGAGTAGTGAATTTACTAAGGTCACTTAGCAATCTTTTAAACAGCTCCCCTGCTCCGTTGTTAGTACAGTGCTTCAACTCGCCACCCCTTATGGGTGACTCTGTCACTTCATCTATGTCCAATCTTAATAGATCTCCTAACCCTTTTTTCCCTGGATGCCTTACCACAGGACTCCCAACCTATGAACGTTTAGATACACACACTCTTCTATTCATATTTCCTTTTGCTCCCATTCCCTTATGATCATTTACCTGGTCCCGGCTTTGGTGATTATTTGCAAGCATTCATACCCATAGCATAAATGAGCTGCTCAAGGTCCAAGCCCCAATGAAAAACCCAACTTCCAGCTGCTTATGATCGAGCGAGGGAGCGCTTATTATTCAGGCCACAGCTATCCCATCTCTCTCCTTTCAATAAACGATTCGACTGTTGATATGCTTTTGCTTCTTCAGAAAAGTAGTCATTCTCGGCAGCGGAAGCTGCATCCGCAGCTTCATCAGCAGGCGGTTCCGGCAAACCCCCTGTGGTCCCAAGGGAATGCGCACAAAGCCAACCGAGAGGTTAAGACGAAACTCCAATTC
Source organism: Trachelipus rathkii (assembly GCA_015478945.1). NCBI lineage: Eukaryota > Metazoa > Arthropoda > Malacostraca > Isopoda > Trachelipodidae > Trachelipus > Trachelipus rathkii. The sequence continues at coordinate 8,710 of JABUQX010073188.1, forward strand.
AATACCAAAAGGAACCGACCACCCCAACATGATTATTTTAAAGCGATTCAGCGAGATCTCGGCGAATTAATCGTCAAACGCGTAAAACAATATTTTCGAACTTACATATCGACTGTTAACTCCACAAACTCCCCCTTCCTTTTAGTGGAAAGTTACACAAAAATATCATCGTCGCTCAAGTGACTCCTCACCCACAGTCCTTCGTTATAGGCCTGAAATAACTGATACGATTTCCGCTCCGGCGGTGAGGATGCGTTAGGTTATTGCTTTGCTAGCCATTCGAGTTCACTCCGCTACACTGAAGCTTTCAAAAACTGAAAACTGACACAGCACTACCAGACTTTTCAACAGCGAAAGAGGAAGAATCATACCATAACAACGTCTTTTACACTGCAGAGTATTCAAACACTGCATTGGCAAATAGCAAAGGCGGTGCCCTTGGTCCAGACATGATTTCGTTAACATTCATGCTCCTCATATCCATCCTTCGCGTCAGCATTCTTTGCTGGATTTTATAACAAGATCTGGACTTTAATCTTCTTCTCTCCATCTATTTGCCTACGCTTTGTAATTTCTTATCCCAAACCGCGAAAAAAAACTGAAGGTTGGCAGACAACCAAAACCAAGTTCGCTGAACCTCCACTCCTGTAAATCTAATGAGAGAAATTGGTTTCTGGCCTTGCTTGACTCCCTGTTTTGGAGAAAACCGTCAAGCTTTCTCAAACTTCAATTTGGTTTCCGCAAAAATCGTTCGATCGCGGACCCCTTGGTAAAACTAGACCTTGACATCCGGAGAACTTGGATTCTCCTTAAACTCCATTCGCTTGGTTTCCGCGAACAAACTCCCTCTCTTTATCAAATGCCTTTTGTCACACAGAATCTATCCAGGCTCCCGTGCTCTTCTATTCTTCACGCCATTTACTCTGGATAAGGCGTCGCAGGTAGTGTTTTAAGCACTACCATTTGCTCTCGGGTTTAAATGAAATTGTTACCTGGAGTTAAGCGAAGGAAAAGCTCCCTATTATGTCAGATGACCTAGGCATTATACATAGCGGTGCCAGTGCTGCCCCTTTCTCGAACGCAACTTAAACTACGTAATGAAAAAATTTCACATGGGCTAGCTCCCATGGCTTCCATTTTTCTCCACCAAAACCTCAGCAGTGCTTTTTAAGGAAAAAAGGGATCGAAGAACTTTGCCTACCTTCTTCCACGAACATAACCTTAATGTTTCCCTAATTCCTGTTCACTACACAGGTCCAAATTTCTAGACTCATTCTAGATGACCACTTAAATACCCACATACCAAACACCTGAAAACAACTTGTCACCGCGCTTGACCAATTACGTCATCTCGCCTCAAAAAATCTTGGCGCTGACCGCAAGTCCCTTTACGTCTCCTATATCGCCCTAGTTCGATCGAAGCTTGACTATGGCTGTGTAGTATATCAGGCCTCCCCTACTCTACTGCATCTGTTGATCCCATACAAAACGAGGCGGTCCGTAACTCCACTGGAGCCTTCCGATCATCTCCCCGGGTAAGCCTTAAGTTGAAAGCCAATGTGATGCCACATCTCTCTCGAGAGAATACATCATTTGTACAAGTTATCTTCGTTTTCAAAACCCCAATACCGTCGCCCTGACACCGATCTCAGGAGGGCCTTCAGATCCTCAATTACTGGCCATTTGCGAAAACGTTATTAACATTTTCCTAATTTCCTTTACATCCCTTTACAAAGTGCTGCCTTTCTAAACGATGAAGGATTACCAGCCTTGTTATTCCCCGCTCCCACCATTTGCTTGGGTCTGACCTTTCTCTCCAAATCAAGCCAATTCTGCTTCCTTGTTAAAGGCATCATTCCTTTCTCATTCCACAGTTCAGATGAGTTTACTCCAGTATTTACTGATGCTCTAAAACTGGGAACAGTGTGGGCGCATCTGCTGTCTTTCCCATACCCTTCCCCCTCATGCTTCAATCTTCACAGCAGAATTAAGGCTATAATGATTGCGCTTTCTCGAATTCTAATCCTTAACCAAGATCAATCCTATGTCATTTATTCAGCATTTCGCTCAGCGCCTCAAGCGCTTAAAACCCCTATTTCTAAAAACACAATGGTACTCGCTATACAGCAATTTCTTCGCTGCTCCATTCCCGTAAGAAGTAAGAAACAAATTATTTTATGTTGGACCCCTTCTCATGTAGGGGTAACTGGCAATGAAATCGCTGACAGAGAGGCCTAAATGGCCACCTCCTCATTTGAGCTGTTCCAGGTACCTCTTGGATGCCATTCGACAAGGCTACCTCCCATCCAACCGATACTATCCTGCTACTCCCACAAGGTTTGTCATCTTAATTGCAAGAGCGCTGACGAATGATCAGATCAGAGCCCGAAACTTAGAACATATAAAGCGATCATCGGGAGTGGTCTTATCTTCCCACCGACGAAACGTTTACCACGAGTATACTTGCACAATCTCCGATTGGCCACCACTAATATTCCACTCACAGTCACTATATGTTACGGAAACCCCCCATTTGCAAATTTTGTCGAATTCATACCCCGCAATCGTTCGCCATATCTTCATGATTGTTCCCAGCTGGACTCCATTCGCCCCCGCTGTCATTTTCCTACTTTACGATCCAAAACACCTTCCAAAAGATTAATCCCATATCTTATCCAAATCTTCCTACTTTAGTAGTAACTCTATTTTCTTGTTTCTACAAAAGGTGAATGTTCTCATAATATTTTATTTTGTTACGTAATACTAGGACTTTATAATGCCAGGATGTATATTTTTAGTTGTTTATTTATTTTTAATTGACTGAATGTTCATTTCTCGGCAAATCCTTTTACATTTGAAAAAATATAATGTCAGGACCAACCCATGGTGTTGATTTTTTTCAACCCAGTGTGGTCGCTTTGTGAGCCGTTTAAAGTTATACACTACAAAAAAAAAAAAAATATATAAATATATATATATATAATATATAATATATAATATATATATAATATATAAATAATATATATATATATATATTATTATATATATATATATATATATATATTAAATAATAATATATATATATATATTTTTGGCTCTGGTGGAAGGGGGCTGCGGGACCACCACTGAGGAGTCCAAAGCAGCCCCCCCGGGGCGAAACCCAATCATCGCGACAACGCTCACTCTCTTCAACAATCAATCATCTAGTCTTCAGCTAATGAAGGTGTGCCAAGACAATCACTGTACCCATTCATATTTGGCTGACCACCAGATGACTCGTGCCACTGAGTGCACAACGAACACCAGCCAGCAACCCATCTTCTCTCAAAGTTGTTCGCCGTGGTAAGACATTTAGTTGTAGAGTTTGTTTTACCAACAATTGTTCAACGCAGCATTACATTCAATTCAAGTTTCTTTAACTGCTGGCGCTGCTTGTTTGGTCATCTGTAACCCTGTACTGTGCTTCTCACTGCAGTTGCAGACCAACTGCACGTAAGAGTAACAGAGGGTCGAAGCCTTCTCAGGCTTAATGTGTGCACACCTAGCTCTCATCTGACAGCTGACCGACGCCCCAGGTGCGCAGAGCGGGTGTGCTCGCCGGCATTGTCACTGGGAGTTCGTGGCGTCTGGGAAGGGGGCTCGACCACCACTGAGGAGTACCAAGCCAGCCCCCCGGGAAACGCCAATTCTCGCGACACCTCACTCTCTCAACATCAATCATCTAGTCTTCAGCTAATGAAGGTGGGTTTTGTTTTATTCTCAAGACAACTCACTTACCCCTCATAATATATATATAAATATATATATAATATATATTATATTATATATATATATGATAATATATATATATATATATATATATTATATATATATATATATATATATATATAATATATAATGTTATATATATAAATATACTTATATATAATAGTGTAAAAT
>JABUQX010073189.1:0-2500 GCA_015478945.1 Trachelipus rathkii
ACTAGTTTTGAATTTGTTCTTGGAACAAATTTTCAAAAAAAAAAACAAAAAAAAATTGGAAAATTTTTAAAATATTCTTTGGAGTATACTTAAAAATTATCTAAGTAAAAAAGATGCATCTAGCCCGACTTTTAAAGCCCTAAAAATATAATGCTGATTGGACCAGTAGGAAAAAATATCAATTTTCAACTTTTTCAAAAATTCAAACGCTTGAAAAAGTGAAATATTGAGATATTTTTTTTCCTACTTGTCCGATTAACATCAAATTTTCACGGCTTGTACAGTAGGACTAATTGCATCTTTTTTACTTATATAATTGTTTTGTATACTCAAAAGAAAATTTTTTAAAAAATTTTAAAAACTTTTTTTTTGAAAATTTGTTCCAAGAACAAAGCCAAAACTAATACCTATACAAAGAAATTATTTAAATAAATAATGTGCACCTCTTCCGACTACATATGCCCTGAAAATTTCATCCATTTCGCACGAGCAGAAAAATTTTATCGCAATTTATCTTTTTAAAATCCAAAAAGGTGGGTTTTGAAATTTGACAACGCTTAGCACAAAAACTCGAAAAATCGAAAAAGTACTTTGTGACTTTTGTCGGTAATGAACCCATCTATGTATATTTTAAATTTGAAGTTATTTTGAAAAAAATTCTGGAAGTTGATACGACAAATGTCAAAAACATATGTTTTGAAAAATTGAAAATTCTGAAAGAATGACTGCAGACACAGAAAAACACTCTAAAACGACGTTTTAGAGGGCGAAAAAAAGCTACAATTTGGTGTTTAAAGGGTCAAAATCTGCTAAAAAATCTGAATTTTATGTCCATTTTTAGGAAGGGGGCGAAAATTGAACTTAGAATGAACCGAATATTGGATCTTCCCCTTCATAAAAAAATACGGAGTCTTCTCAGCTTCTTGGTAGCTACCAAACGTAAAATTTCGTAAAAAAATACGATATTATTAAATAATTACCTTCTTTTATTATTTAAAATTTTTTGATCATGTTTTATTCACGATGAATTTTATTGTTAGTATCATATAATATGTGAAACAAAAACCTAAAAAAGTACATATTTATCTGCACCATTAAAAGGATAAGAATATATATATATATATATTATATAATATATATATATATCATATATATAGTATTATATATCATGTATATATATATATATATATAAATATCTATATATATATAATATATATATAGTAGTATATATATATATTATATATATTATAATATATATATATATATATATTATAAATATGTATATATATATATATATATTATTATATAATATATATATATATATATATATAATATATATATATATATATATATACTATATATATATATTAATATAATATAATATATATATATATAGTATATGTCTTACTTATGTCTAGCTTTCTTTGCAAGTCGCTCAAAATATTGGCTGTGGTTGATGAAGGCGACTTCTTCTTTTTTTCTGTCAATAGAGGTGTTCCTCAGGGTTCTGTCCTATCTCCTACTTTATCTTACGTTTCATTAATGATTTCCTCAACTGACATCGTAACTCTGATCTCACTTTATAGCGCCAATGACTCGACCCTTCATTCTCAACTCATTTCAATTCTGCGCCCGTCTTTTACTTCTAGAATTGCCCTCTCGTCTTAACCTTTCCGATTCTAATCCTCGCTGATGCTGGATAGAAATTTCCGATGGAGGTAGTCCAACAACCATGTGGAAATTCAATGTCTTGTAAAAACTCAAGCTTCGGTACAAATCCCCTCTCTAAAAAACATCTTCTAACTTTCCTATCTCTTTCTGAACGGTTCTCTTCTGTCTCTTCGTGTTGACAATGATAAACATCCTTGGCCTACATAACAGAAAAAAATGGTCTGGAAACCTCCAGATCACAACGGTTGCTTGAGGGCCGCCTTCAAGAGAAACTGGGAGTTCTGTTTTGTAGAACTGGCAAGAATTTTGTTTTCCTCTTCTCAGTTACGCCAGCTATACAAGGGTCTCATTGCGCCTGTATGGAGTTACTGGTCTCATATTGGGGGGCTCTGGTTTCACCCGGCTTTTGGACAGGGTCGAGTCAAAAAGCCAAAAGGCTTATAGAACTGTTCTGTACTTTCCAGTTCACTTGACCCTCTAATCTTTGGCGGCGCGATGTTGGTACTTTATCTCTTTTCAATAGGTACCGGCAGCGGCAGGTGCATCGAGGAATTACTACTAGCTAAAACCACACTTTAAGACGCCTCGGTAGCACAAGGGGTGCTGTGTCGCGCACGAGTTTTTGTGTTGATGTAGGCAACTCAAGGCTAGTTCGCTGCGGGTGCTTCCTTCTTTCCTGCACCTCTGTTCTGGTGAACTCTCTCCTCTTCTGTTGTTTCGGCTGCTGAATTAATCTCGCCGGTCACTTTAAAGCCTGCGTCTGTACTCAATCTGCGTAATTTACGCTAGCGAATGAAATTTAAAGTGTATGTATATATATTATATATAA
>JABUQX010073189.1:10000-12500 GCA_015478945.1 Trachelipus rathkii
ACTGATGACCATCTGATTCGAAAATGATAACGAAAGATATTGGGAGTGAGGTTGAGAGAGAGAGGTAAAGCCGAGACTCGGAGAAGAATCAGTACGGGTGAAGAAGAAGGGAAGGAGAACGACGGGGACCAACTATTTTACTTTGAAGAATGGTCCCTCGAGAAAATCTGGAATATCTGGCCAAAGATCTTAAGTGAGCGTTCATCGATTCTGCAAAAGGCATTCGAGTCGTGCCAAGAAAAAAGCTCTGGAGAACTATGGAGAGGAATTATGGAGTGAGGGATAGATTAAAGAAGGCAATAGAAAGTTTGTATGAGAAAATGCAGCTGTAATGTTAGAACTGAGTGCGAAAACGATAGTTGGTTTGAGGTGAAAACAGGAGTGAAGCCAAGGGATGTGTTTATCGCCACTGCTGTTATATATATTTAGACGTGGTATAAATAAAGCTGAAAAGAGAGACTTGGAGAATTGAAGATGACATAATGGCATATTGCGGACGAATCTGCAACAGAAGAAGGAGACGATCGAAGAGTGGGATGTTGTTTGTGGAGGAGTTTTGAGGAAGCAGGATGAAGATCTACATACAGAAGACAGATTATTAACAGTAACAGAGAAATCAGCAGGGGATGAGAAATGAGGTAAAGAAAAGAGTTGAAGGCGGTAAATACCTGCATATCTCGGTGGAGGATGCTTTAACAGAAGTGAAGAAAGTGGGAAGAGATTGCTTCGAAGAAGTGAAAAGTATGAATTAAGCTATGAAAGCCGTTACCCCATGATACAGAAATAGATCCTTAACATCGGATAGACGCCCTTTAAAAACGTGATTTTAACAGTTAATCTGAGACTCGAAAATTGCTGTACGTAGCCAGATATACATGACAACATGAGAAGAAGGAGAGTAGATTCAGTTAATACAAGCGCTGGAGATGGAGTCTCTCTGCATATCACTTAAAAACCTATCTTTTGTACAAGAGCAGAGAGAGATCTAGAATAATGATGTACTTAGAATATTACTCAAGCTCAGAACTCACGATATGCCGGGTGAAGAAGATGACCACTGTGATAGGATGGATGTGGGGAGACTCACGCTGATTGCATCAGTGGCGTCGCACATTCTCTATTAGAGGGATTGAGCATGGAGTACAACGCTCCCGAGAATAGAAAGATGGGATTGGACACCAGGGGCAGAGACAAGGGGAAGACCGGATAAAGGAGATGGCGAGTCGGTAGAGGATCTCTGGAAAGATTCAGCTCCAAAAATAGAGCACTGAGGAGAAGAGTGAATATGTGCAGCGAGTAGGGTGTTGGAGAAAGATCTTGCACGGCTGCCAGTGATGAAAGTATCCTCCTGGTGAGAGGAAAAAGAAAAAGCAAAGAATATTATATACTATATATATATATAGTATAATATAGTATATATATATATATAATTATATATATATATATATTATATATATTATATATATATATATAAAAATATATGATATATATATATTATATATATATATATATATATATATATAGTATATATATAATAATATATAATATATATATATATATATATATATATATATATATATATATATATTATATATATAATATATATTAGCATTTGTTTTCAAAATTTCAAACAGTTTTCGCAATGTGACTCTGAATTATTATTATTCGCTTTCCTGTACGAACTATTAATCGGTGTTGCCAGAATGCCGCCACATTTTCAGTTAACTGATTTTAAGATCTTGCTAAAGCTTTTATTTAAAAATTTGAAAATTTTTCGATAAAAGTATATTCATTTTTTCATAAAACTAATCATTTAAATAAAAAGAGAAATAACAGTATCTTTGTAACTATTTGATTATTTAAATTTTCAAATATATTTAGCTTCTGAAACTCATATACCGTAACCATGATGCAATTGAGTATCTTCCGAGTTCCGACGTCAATCATGTGATTGGATTCCCCTTCTTTTCAATCAGTCATTTTCAATTAGTGAAAGATGGTTGTCGTGAGTCTTGTGACTGTGTGACCGATGACGTGTTTAGGACTTACTTAGAAGTATTGTAGTTTTGTTTTAGCATTCAATTAAATTTTTAAAAATGTCTTCATAAACATATAAAATAAAATAGGACTAGGCTACTAGCGCTTCTTTTCATAATCAAAAGAAAGATTCGCCAAACGTTGAACATTATATATATAGCAAATTTAGCAATATAGGCCTATATATATATATATATATATATATATATATATATATATATATAATATAATAATATGTATATATATAATATGTATAGTATAGTATATTATGTAAGACACGGACGAAAAATTAAGATCCATTTGTCCAGTTTGAAAGTGAGTAAAAATGGAGTTTTCTTATTGGAGTTGTTGTTGTGCACCTAATCCGAATTTGCATACCATTTTGTTGTAACGGGCAGGTTTATTGATGAATTCATTTAAAATTTAATATTTGTTTAAAAAATGATAAGCTTTAGTTAATTTA
>JABUQX010073189.1:17500-19937 GCA_015478945.1 Trachelipus rathkii
ATTCATCTATGAAATATATGCACTTTTTTTCGATCGAGTCAGAAGCGCACAAAACTTCTGGAAGATAAAGTAAAAGAGTTTTCTAGTAACAAAATAACAAGAGGATCAAAAAGATGTGCGAGACCAGATGGTGTAAACGGCATGAAGCGGTTTTCCTTTTTAAAGAGACTCTTAAGCCAATGCTTACATCATTTGAAGAAATAAAAGGATGGCCTGGTGAAATATCACAGAAAGTTATTATGTTGTTAAATTCAATCAGTAGTTTGAATTTTATAATAACATTATATGTTTTAAGTTAATTTCTTGGAATAGGCTATAACTTGTCACAACAATTACAGAGTGTCCATTTGGACATTATCAGTACAATAAACTTAGTGAAAGACATTATTCAACTTCTCGAAAAAGATGACAAAATGCAGACAAAGGAGTTTAAAACCATATTCACACAAGCTAAAAATGTATGGGACAGCTTAGGTATTGAAATAACAAATCCAAGAGCTACGAAGTTCCAGAAACACATCGTTGTAAAGGGCCTACATCAGATCCCGAATCATATTACCGCATCTCATTTTTTTCCGCTTCTTGATGATATGATTTCTTAGTTGAGCTAATCGATTCTGCTCGCTGAAACCCACTATCATTTCTTTCAGTATATTTTACCAGAAAAATTACAATGTAGTTTAAAAGCATATTGAAAAAAGCATCCTCTTTTATAAAGACGCCTTTCAGATCCTCACGAGGGTAAACACTAAAAAGAGAATGGTGTCTCTGGGCAGCGTAAATGGCTGTCAGAAAATGAAACCCAAACGCGTCGGCGCTTGCTAAGTGTGACAAAGGAGGTTCCTAAAACATTGCTACCTCTCCTGATGTATCTTGGCAGTATTGCTTGCATCCATCGAAACAGTAGAAAGAACCATTTCGACATTAACCCTGCTCAGGTACACCTCTTTAAAAATAGCATATCTGGTACCAATGGTCAAATTTTTTCACGCTACTTAACCTTATTAACCTTTATTTTGATAAACTAGTATTGTTTTGTTATATTGACGCATACATCTTAAAGGGATCGACTGAAGACAACTTCATGCAAACAAAATTTTTAAAAACCTTTTTTAAAAACACAATTTACTTCTTTTTTTAAAAAAACCAAAAAAAAAACATATTTTTTGAATTATAATAAAACAACATAAAGATCTATTTTATTAAAATTTTTTATGCAATATAAACAAAATAAAGTGTCAAACAACATATTCATGCTATTCGCCTTTTAAGACTCTTGATGCCTGCAATAATATAAGATGAAAATGTGCACAAGACTTTGATGCTATTACAATGGGAAACATAAAAATTTGAAAATATTGTACATTTGAGGTGAAGTATATTATATATATATAATATATATATATATATATATATATATATATATATATAAATCATATCTAAAGAAAAATATCGTTTCCGATGATTCAGTTAAAGCGGTATATAATGATCTTCCTCTTACCCTCTCGTGAATCTGTGGCGAACCAATTATCACCTGTCACATTTCTTCCTGAATTGGTGTATAGAAAAATAAGCTCTTCAGTTACAAACTCGCCTAAAGAAAACCCACTTGGTGGTTTTGTGTGCTTGCCTAAATAAGGCATTGCATTCAACATATAGGAAGATTGGGAGTCACATACCAATTTCAGCTTTATGCCATATTTCGCAGGCTAATTGGCAATGTACATCCTAAAGAGACACCTTCCCTTGAGGTCAATAGATGTTCATCTATAGTTACACTTTCACCAGGCACATAGTGTGAGGTGCAGTTGGTTATAAAGTTTTCCCAAAGAGATCTGACTGGAAAGAATTTATCTACGAGGACACGAACAGCTCTCTTATAGCTATCATCAAATCGGAGATTTCTAAGCAAAAAATTGAAACATCTCTCTCTCCCATTGCTGCCCTGAAAAAAGGTGCCCCAATATCACTACTAAAAATTTCCGTCGGTGGGATACCTGAAGTCGGGGAGCAGCATGGAGGAGTTCTATGGGGATGGTAGTATAGTGTGCACTTGTAGAGTACGAATATTAGTGTTGATGAGTAAAATAAGACAGAGGTTGGTTGCTAATGTCGCAGTTGACAAACTTGAAGTTGAAGAGGGGACACAAGGTGGAGTTACAGATGGATTAGTTTTAAGATTTTCAGATTTAGGTGTTTCTGATAAGGCAGTCGACACATTTTTATTTGAAGGGGTTGCAGGATCAAGCAACCTATGAAGTGACGAGGTACTTGCACAATCTTTGTCGTCATCAAATCCTCAAACCATATTCTATTTTTCTTGGAGTAAGACTAACTTCTTTTCTTTTTTGTTTCAATATTCATATTTCAAAACATACCGCTATTTTTACTAACAAATTCCATCACTTTCTACCATATCATTTCCAACGTCATCCGC
>JABUQX010073190.1:15000-17500 GCA_015478945.1 Trachelipus rathkii
CAGAAAGAAATACTTTCAGGAGGCTTGAAAAAGCATCAAAATCATACATCAAAATAACAACAATAATAATAATAATAATAAAAATAAAAATAATAATAATTAAAAATAATAATAATAATAAATAATTAATTAATAATAAAATAATTATAATAATAATAATTAATAATAATAATAATAATAATCAATTAATAAAATAATAATAATAATAATAATATAATAATAATAATATAATAATAATAATAATAATAATAATAATAATAATAATAATAATAATAATAATAATAATAATAATAATAATAATAATAATAATAATAATAATAATAATAATAATAATAATATATAATTAATAAATAAAATATAATAATAATAATAATAAATAATAATAATAATAATAATAATTTAATAATTAATAATAATCATAATAATAATAACAATTTATAATAATCATACTATACACTACTACTACTACTACTATACTACTACTTACTACTACTACTACTAAATAATAATAATAATAATAATAATTAAGTAATTAATAATAAATAATAATAATAATCAATAATAATAATATAATTAATAAATAATAATAATATGTAATAATAATAATAATAATAATAATAATTAATAATAATAATTAATATGAAAATGTTCAAAACTAGAACACAAACTTAAAGTAATTTTAATAATAATAACGATTATAATTACTAGCTATTTTTATATTATTATTATTTATTATTATTATTATTATTATTATTATATATTATTATTATTAATTATTATAATATTATATTATTTATTTATTAAAATTATTATTTTTATTTAAAATTATGATTATTATTAAAATTATTATTATTATTAAATACGAATTTTGGTAAAATTATATTATTATGTAAAATTATATAATTTATATGATTATTACTTAATTCATTATCCATTATCATTATTCATTATCATTATCATTATCATTATCATATTATTATTTATTATTACTATTATTATTATTATTATTATTATTATTATTATTATATCCTATTTTAATTTCATTTTTATTATTTAATGTAATTATGATGTAACTTAAAATTATAATTATTATTAATTACATAAATTATTATTAAAAATTATAATTATTATTATTATATATTATCTATTATTATTATTTATTATTATTATTCATTATTATTACTCTTATTATTATTATTATTATTATTATTATTATTATTATTATTATATTATAAATATTTATAAATTATATAAATATTATAAGTATTATAAATATTATAAATATTAATTATATATTATTATTATTTATTATTATTATTATTTATTATTTATTATATTATATTATTATTATTATTATTATTATCATTATATTATTATTATTATTATTATTATTTATTATATATTATTAGATTATTATATTATTATTATTCATTATTTAGATCATATGTTATTATTATTATTAGTCAATTATTAATATTATTATTATTATTATTGATATTGTATTGTCATTATTATTATTATTATTTATTATTATTTATTATTATTATTATTATTTAATATTATTATTATTATTTTTATTATTATTATTTTTTATATTATATTATTATTATTTTATTTATTTATTATTATTATTATTATTATTATATTATTATTATTATTATTATATATATATTATTTTATTATTATTATTATTATTATTATTATTATTATTATTATTATTATTATTATTATTATTATTATTATTATTATTATTATTATTATTATTATTATTATATTATATTATACTAATGTTATTATTATATATTACTATTATTATTAAAATTATAATCTATTATAAATGTAAAATTATAAATTATTGTTAATTAATTATAATATTATATTATTTTATTATTATTATATTTATTATTATTATTTATATTATTATTTATTTATTATTATTATTCATTATTATTATTCATTATTATTATGTATTATATTATTATTATTATTATATTATATTGATTATTATTATTATTATTATTATTATTATTATTAGTTATGTAATGGTTGAAATTGATAAGTAAATTGAAAGAAAAAACAATTTGTTCCTGGGAAAATCTAAAAAATCTTTAAAATATCACGAAAGTCAAAAAAGGTAAAAAAATTCCCAACCCTAAAATAATATTAATATAAACGTTAATGATATTATTATTATTATTATTATTATTATTATTATTATTATTATGGTATATTATTATTATTATTATTATTATTATTTTATTATTATATTATTATTATTATTATATTATTTATTATAATATAATTCTTAGAATTATTCTTTATTATTATTAGAATATTATGTATTATTATTATTATTATTTTTATTATTATTATTATTTATTTTATTATTATTATTATTATTATTATTATTATTATTATTATTATTATTATTATTATTATTATTATTATTATTATTATTATTATTATTATTATTATTATTTTATTATTATTATTTTATTAT
>JABUQX010073191.1:0-2500 GCA_015478945.1 Trachelipus rathkii
ATATACATATATTATATATATATATATTAAGCATATATATATATATATATATATATATATAACAGCAAATATATATTATATATATATTGTTGTTGTTAAGTTGTTATATGTTAGTGCTGGGTTATTAGTTATTGTTGCTATATTATATATATATATAGATAGCAGTGAAATTATATATATATATATGTTATATATATATATATTGTTATATATATATATATATATATATATATATATATATATATATAAGTAAGTTTCGAACACGTGGAACGTTCCCTTGAATTCGCCACGGGCTACCCTACACACACACACACACACATACACCATCACACTTACACACACACACACACACACACACACACACACACACACACACACACACACACACACACACACACACACACACACACACACACAGATACACTCACACACACCCACTCGATATTTTGATGCCTCAGCTTTGATGCCTCAACTTTGATGCCTCAACCTTGATGCCGCGCATTTGAGCGGCCCAACTTGATGGCTCAGCCTGATGGTTCATCTTTATGGCTCAGCTTTGATGACGTCATCTTTGATGGTAGCCTATATTGATGGTTCATCTTTGATGTCACCTATATTGATGGTTCAGCTTTGATGACTCAGATTTATTGATGGTTCAGTACATTTTGATGGTTCCCAATCACCGTAAGGAGTATCTAGTGGTGTTCTATTAGTGTTCTATGAGTGCCAGGTGAGTGCCAGGTGAGTGCCAAGTGAGTGCCAATGAGTGCCAATGAGTGCCAAGTGAGTGCCAATGAGTGCCAAGTGAGTGCCACATAGTGCCAACTGAGTGCCACTTTTTTCAAGCCTTTTCTAGCCTCCCCTGAGCCTAGAATAGCCCTAATATGGGTGTCTACCCCTAGGTTATAAGGTATGAGGAATCGATTGGTGTATATTACAAGTTGCTAGGATGCTTCCTACTATGAGTTAGTCTTTTTCTAACACTTATAGCACGACAGAATATATATCTAAAGAGATACACATTTGGGACAGTGAACGCAAACGTTTCCGAGTCCGCGTCCGCAGGTGACTCCCGCCGCGAAATCTATTTCCGTGTAACTGCTGCCGTGTGTGCCTGCAGGCGCAACGTAAATATTTTGCACCGCTGCCGCAGTGTCCGCAGACGCAATATTACTGCGCGAACGAAAAATATGATATCAATGTAAAACTATCTCAAAGATTTCTTTTCAAATATACTATGAATCATTCATTTTTACTACAATTGTACGAAATTTTATTAAAAACATATACTTTACAGACCTTACAGCAGTAAATCAGTAAATCAATAGAGGTGTTACCTAGCAACAAAGGGATTAGTAGGCTTTTGTTTTACTTTTTTACTTAACTTTCTGCTTTACTGTTTTTAACTCATATATTTATTAACATTAGAGCAACATATAAAGCAGTAAATCAGTAAATCAATAGAGGTGTTACCTAGCAACAAAGGGATTAGTATGCTTTTGTTTTACTGTTTTACTGCTTTAACTCATATGCTTTACTGCTTTAACTCATATATTTATTAACATTACATACCTTAAAGCAGTAAATCAGTAAATCAATAGAGGTGTTACCTAGCAACAAAGGGATTAGTAGGCTTTTGTTTTACTGTTTTACTGCTTTAACTCATATGCTTTACTGCTTTAACTCATATATTTATTAACATTATGTTTTCTTTTATATTTTTTATTTTGTTTTTATTATTATTATTTTTTATTATTTTTATTATTATTATTTTATTATTATTTTTATTATTATATTTATTTCTATTTTTATTTTTGTTTTAATACTTTTTATTTAAAAATTGTAATGTAAGAAAAACACACGCAGTGTCTGTTATATAAACATTTTATTTTAATAAAATTGTACGAAATTTTATTAAAAACATATACTTTACAGACCTTAAAGCAGTAAAACAGTAAATCAATAGAGCTGTTGCTTAGCAACAAGGGGATTAGTAAGGTTTTGTTTTACTGCTTTACTGCTTTACAGCTTTAATTAATCTCATTATTCATTATTCACTTGACGAGTATGGATGTGGAGAAATTTACGTTCCGAAGTCCGGCTACATGTCTTGTAGCTGGACCGACAGGCTGTGGTAAAACCTTTCTATTATTAAATATTTTAAAGGAAATGGAGATTTTTGAGCAAGCCCCTGTAAAAATAATATGGTGTTATAATGTTTATCAGGAAAAATTTAAAGAATATAAAGATGTTATTCAATTTCATGAAGGCATATACGATATTAGATCATTGGACAATATACATGGCCATAAAATTATTGTATTAGATGATTTAATGCACAAATTGAATTTGGAAATAGCAGAAGCGTTCACAGTTTATTCTCACCATCTAAATATCTCTGTGTTTTTCATAACACAGAATATTTTTCATCAAAGCAAGCATATGCGAAGTGTTTCTTTAAACACTCAGTATTTACTGTTGTTTGGGCAGAGAAGAGACA
>JABUQX010073191.1:5000-17500 GCA_015478945.1 Trachelipus rathkii
TTGGGTCATTCTTTATCACACATTTTGTGCCAAAATATATATATATACATATATATATATATATATATATGTTATGTATATATATATATATATATATATATATATATATATATATAGTATATATATAAGTTATAAGGTTATAAGCATATATATATATATATTTCGCATACATGTATGTCAGTAGCCAACATGGAGGCGAAGGAGGTAGTTGATAAGTATTACTTCAATCTGAGGGAACCAAATAGTTTTGGGGGATTCACTAGGTTTGCTTTAAGGTATCCTAATATTGAGAAAAAAGAGTTAAAAGCATATTTAGAGGGCGAAGAGGCATTTACTCTACATAAACCTGTAAGAAAAAAATTTCCTACACGGAAAACCATATCTCCGCAGCTCGATAGTGTATGGCAGTTAGATTTATCGGAAATGATTAAATATAGTTCTTATAATGAAGGATTTCAATATATACTTTTTACTATTGATGTATACTCTAGATACTTGTGGTTGAAGCCCTTAAAAGATAAAAGATCAGCTACAGTTTCCGCTGCAGTACTTGAAATTATAGAGGCTGAACGTAAGGCCCCTAAAACGATCTGGACAGATTCAGGAATGGAATTCAAGGGTCGAGAGTTTCAGGAACTGACTTGGGAATAAGGAATGTTATTACAATACATTTTCCGTAAACAAAGCGGCTATAGTTGAAAGAGTCCAGCGTACTATTAAAGAACGCATGCATAGGTATTTTACTAAAATGAATACTTTTAAATATATTGATATACTGGACGATCTAGCTTATTCTTATAACAGATCTTACCATAGAACTATAAAGGCAACTCCTTTAGAAATGTCAAAAACTAGAGGCCATCGACCACATCTGTATGAAAAAGAAAACAAAATAAAAGATAATTCAGGAATAAAGGTAAACGATTATGTAAGAGTATCTCGAACAGAAGAAAATTCAGAAAAGGATATGAAGCCGGATGGACTACGGAAGTTTTTAAAGTTCACAATATCCGCCCATTCCGTCGTGATAGTTTAAAGTTATATTATCTGGAGGATTTAAATGGTGAAAAAATAAAAGGAGGGTTCTATAAACAAGAAATACAAAAAGTAAGGTTCAACCCTGTAACTCACGAATATAAAATTGAAAAAATATTAGGTTCAAAAGGTCGAGGCCGTAGTAAACAGTATTTGGTGAAATGGGTGGGATACCCTGCTAAGTTTAATACTTATATAAAAGCAAGTGAAGTTAAGAATCATTAATCAGTTGGCATTATAATCATGGAGAGTGTAGATCACTTTTATTTAACTCTACCGTCTTCAGCCTCATTGGATTTACATCCTGATAATAAACTCTCGGATTTTACAACTGTGTTAATGAATCCTATACAACTTGAAAGAGAGGTATACGAAGTAGGATTATGTGAAATGATATTAAATACGGACATAGAAAATTTACCTCACAATCTATTCTGGATGGTGGTGTACAGAAGTGTAGAATGTGTTGAAACTATATTACAAGTGAAAGATACTCGTGATCTGAAAAGGACTACAATTGCTACAAAGCTGAATACGACTACATTTGGTACAAAAGAATACTTCTTTGAAGAATTTGTTCTGCGGAGGGCATATTTTAAATCGGTACCTGCTATTTTTAGTTATTTAAACGATCTCTTTGATATGAGTATTATGTGTAAGGATTTGGTATACAAAACTGATATGCGTACCTATGAAGATAAAGTAATAATATCTTTAAGATCAAAAGTAAGTGTAAACCTGCGAGACCGTGATATGTTTTTTCTGAGACGATCACCATGGCAGCGTAAACATATTCGTAAACGTGATGCTTGGATATACTTCATGATATCCCTACTATGTTGAAGAGGGTTATACTATCTGTGGAGAATAACCGCATGACTCCACATGAACAAAAAGATGAAGCAGACCGAGTACTGCATTATACATGTACCCCGTCCGAGATGCTCAACCACCCAGGTATGGCTTATGTATATACAAATATAATTGATCATCAATATGTAGGTAATACTAAAGCTCCTTTATTAAGAGTAGTATATTTTCCAAAAGAGAGTAAAGTTATAACATTCCCTAATGTTCATTATCTACCTCTGAATAGATCAAATTTTGACTCTGTACGTGTGCATATAAAAGATGTAGAAGGAAATCCATTCCCCTATACATACGACATTCTTGAGCAAAGTTCATATTAGAAAGAAACAGATGCAGTAATTACAGCATAATGGAATATATATAAGAGGTGTAGTCAGATATATTTTTTCATTCATTAACATACTCTCACAGTGTAAAGATAGTATAAGAAAGACACTCCTGTAATAATGGACGAGGAAAGGGTATTCAGAGGATCAAAAATGCAGAGGGGGTATGGCCTTGGTGGATTTTTTGCTAAGCTATGGAGAAGTGCAAGGCCTCTACTCAGGAGAGGTGGGGAATATATAGGTAAAAAAGCTATAAGAACAGGTTTGCATACTATTCAAGATATTGCTGCAGGAAATAATCCTCGTACAGCATTAAAAAGACGTATTGCCGATGTTTCAGATGAGATGTTGGATGATGTTAAGCGTAAAATAAGGCGTAAAATGTCAGGTCAAGGTCGAGGGGCCAAGAAGATTGTCATAAAGAAAAAGACTAAGCGAAAATAACTCTAAAGGAAAAATGTATTGATGTATTTGCTATTTAATTACTAACTGATAACTTTTATACGAGGTGTGTATTACTGTATATAAGTAAGGTTTTTCATGAAAATGTTCATTATACGACCAGAACTCGCACATGCAAGATGCATTTCCTTCATCCTTCTAGTCCTGATTGTTGTAAGAGTGAATTGGATCTCTTCTCCATGAACCCTACACAGATTAGCGTAAGCGACTCCAACTTTATCAGTATTAATCCTATGCATTCAATTACCAATACAGATGTTCCTCTAGAGTTCAATATTCCAGGTACTTCTGATCAGTACTTAGATCCCTCTAATGTGTTTTTGTATGTAAAAACGAAATTGACAAAACCTGATGGTACAGATCTTCCTTCGGGTGATGACCATATAGTATATACAGAATCAAATTTCCTGTATACATGTTTCACTCAGGTTGAAGTCTATCTTAACGGAACTTCACTAGGTGCTTCAGCTGCTAATTATCCTTATAGAAGCTATATAGAACATTTGTTAAATTATTCAGACGACGCTAAACAATCTCATCTCCAATCATGTGGTTTTTATAGTTTCAAAGATGAAGCTGCACATATAGATAAAGCAGCTAAAGTCATAAATAATACTTATGAATTTTACGGTCGATTAAATGGCGATATCTTCTCTCAAGAAAGACTCATTCTACCGTCTGTAGATACTAGAATCCTTTTAACCCGATCAAATCCTAAATTTGCTCTTAAAATAAAAAGTAAGCCTACTGCTACGGCTGTATGTCCAGAACCTGTTTTCAAACTGTTGGAGGCCTATCTCTATGTTAGAAAAGTGAAATTATCACCACAGCGTCATTTGGAAATTGAAAATTCGCTTTTGAATACAACAGCAAAGTACCCTATTAAGAGAGTTGAAACCAAGATATTTAATTTCACTCAAGGATTATCGAGTATCAATATCCCTAACATTGTGAACGGAAATTTACCACAGAAAGTAATAATAGGGATTGTGGAACATGAAGCCTACTCAGGAAATTATAAAAAGTCACCCTATAAATTCACACCTTTCGGACTTAGGGGTATCAGTTTACATGTGAATGGACTTCCTCACGGACGTGATTATGAAATGTTATACAACGGAGACCTATCTCTCTGTACACGCCCTTTTTACGACTTAATAGCCAATACTGTATCATGTAATGATAGCGGGACAGGCTTAAATCTTGAAGAATACGCAAAGAATAGTAATTTATATGCCTATGATCTCACAGCCGACCTTTCAGCTTGTAACGCCTATCATTTAAACATTTTGAGAAAGGGCACCTTAGGACTAAGTCTCTCTTTTGGATCAAGTCTACAATCACCCATCACTGTAGTGGTCTATCTTGAGCATCCTCAACTCATTGAAATTGACAGAGTACGCAACGTACTTTTGAATTATTAAAGATGAATGAAGAGGAAATAAAATCGGTGTTTAAAAATGAACCTCGCTTTTTAGGGGTGTTCGCTATTAACGAAATAAACTCTGTAAAGTTGGAGAAGGATACCTGCTTCATATTCAATACATTGCCTCGTCACATCACCTCAACAGGACATTGGATTTCCGTTTATAGAGCCAAAAACGATGCTGTTCACATAATTGATTCTTTGAACTTAAAATTTATATTGAATAATCATTATATCACCTTATTTTTAAAATATAATAATGTAAGCTGTGTAAAAACTATGTCTTACCCTGTTCAACCCTTATATTCTAATTTATGTGGAGTCTATTGTATTTATTTCATTATATGTTTTTTAAATAATGTATGTTTTAATAAACTTGTAAATATATTTGATGCTAAAAATTTGTATGTCAATGATTTTATAGTTTCTAATTATGTAATAAATGCTTTAAAATGAAAACGCGATTTTTACTACCTGAAAATCGTATATATATAGTTATATATATATATATGATATATATATATATATATATATATATATATATATATATATATATTATATAATATATATATATATATATATATATATATATATATATATATATATATATATGTTAAGATATATATACATATGCATATATATATATATATATATAAGGGTTAAGGTTGTTGTTATAGCAAAGATAGCAAAGAAGCATATATATGAAAGAGCAGAGGTAGGTATATGGTTATACATATATATACACATAGTATATATATATATTATGCTAAATATAGCAGGAGTTATGATATGAGCAGCATATAAGTTACATATATTATATATATAGTTAAAGAATATAAAGATAGCAGCAGGCAGGCATATATATATATATATAGTATATATATAAGTTATATATATATATATATATATATATATATATATATATATAAAGGTTTTTAATAAAATTTAGCACAATTTTATTTTAATAAAATGTTTATATAACAGACACTGCGTGTGTTTTTCTTACATTACAATTTTTAAATAAAAAGTATTAAAACAAAAATAAAAATAGAAATAAATATAATAATAAAAATAATAATAAAATAATAATAATAAAAAATATGAAAGAGAACATAATGTTAATAAATATATGAGTTAAAGCAGTAAAGCATATGAGTTAAAGCAGTAAAACAGTAAACAAAAGCATACTAACCCTATGTTGCTAGGTAACACTTATTGATTTACTGATTTACTGCTTTAGCGTGTATGTAAATGTTAATACAGGTGCTGAGCAAAGCAGTAAAGCATGCGAGTTGCTTTGTGCAGTTGCAGTAAACAAAGCATACTAACTTTGTTTCTAGGTAACACTTCTATTGATTTACTGATTTACTGCTTTAACTCATATGCTTCACTGCTTTAACTCATATATTTATTAACATAACATACCTTAAAGCAGTAAAGCATATGAGTTAAAGCAGTAAAACAGTAAAACAAAAGCATACTAATCCCCTTGTTGCTATGTAACACCTCTATTGATTTACTGATTTACTGCTTTAAGGTATGTAATGTTAATAAATATATGAGTTAAAGCAGTAAAGCATATGAGTTAAAGCAGTAAAACAGTAAAACAAAAGCCTACTAATCCCTTTGTTGCTAGGTAACACCTCTATTGATTTACTGATTTACTGCTTTAAGGTATGTAAAGTATATGTTTTTAATAAAATTTCGTACAATTGTAGTAAAAATGAATGATTCATAGTATATTTGAAAAGAAATTCTTTGAATAGTTTACATTGATATCATATTGTGTGCACGGTAATATTACAGCGTCTGCGGACGCACGCGGCGGTGGTTACGCGGAAATATTGCGCCTGCGGGCGCACGCGGCGGCGGTTACGCGGTAATATTGCGCCTGCGGGCGCACGCGGCGGTTTCGCGGCGGGGCTCACCTGCGGACGCGGACTCGGAAACGTTTGCGTTCACTGTCTCAAATGTGTAACTCTTTAGATATATATTCTGTCGTGCTATAAGTGTTAGAAAAAGACTAACTCATAGTAGGAAGCATCCTAGCAACTTGTAATATACACCAATCGATTCCTCATACCTTATAACCTAGGGGTAGACACCCATATTAGGGCTATTCTAGGCTCAGGGGAGGCTAGAAAAGGCTTGAAAAAGTGGCACTCAGTTGGCACTATGTGGCACTCAGTTGGCACTATGTGGCACTCACTTGGCACTCATTGGCACTCATTGGCACTCACCTGGCACTCACCTGGCACTCATAGAATACTCATAGAACACTAATAGAACATCACTAGATACTCCTTACGGTGATTGGGAACCATCAAAGTTGAACCATCAATAAATCTGAGTCATCAAAGCTGAACCATCAATATAGGTGACATCAAAGATGAACCATCAATATAGGTGGTACCATCAAAGATGACGTCATCAAAGATGAGTCATCAAAGATGAACCATCAAAGCTGAGCCATCAAAGTTGGGGCATCAATGCTGCGGCATCAATGCTGAGGCATCAAAGTTGAGGCATCAAAGCTGAGGCATCAAAATATCGAGTGTGTGTGTGTGAGTGTATCTGTGTGTGTGTGTGTGTGTGTGTGTGTGTGTGTGTGTGTGTGTGTGTGTGTGTGTGTGTGTGTGTGTGTGTGTGTGTGTGTGTGTGTGTGTGTAAGTGTAAGTGTGTGTGTGGGGTAGTTGGATTAATGTGTAAGAAAATATATATATATATATATATATATATATATATATATATATATATATATATATATATATATATATATATATATAATATAGGTATATATATATGCAGTATATATGCTAAGGTTACAGGTATATATATAAGGTATATATGCGCGCATATATATATATGCTGGTGCGTTATATATATATATACATATTACATATATATATATATTATTATTATTTCTTGTTATTTATTATTAATAATATATATATATATATATATATATATATATATATATATATATATATATATATATATATATATATGTTGGTTATTATTGATATATTGCTGGCTATATTATATGTATGGCATATTGGCTGGCTGGTTACATATACATACATATGATATGGGTTGGCTGGTTATATATACTATACATATATATATAATAACAAACAACACAATAATAAGAATAATTATATAAATTCGGATAGACTCTGAAATTAAAAGATCCATCTCTCAGATCTTTTATGTGGATCTGGAGGTAAAATGCCATGGATTTGCCAGATTGGTATGGGATCGAGTTCTATCTTGGTTTATATTTTGAAATATGGCCCAAAACCTCAGACAGGTAAAGACGACATGTCTTGAGTCAATAAGGACGGCTAAGAGCAGATGAAAAGGGACGGTGGAAAGTCGTGAGTCATGACCACGTGTGTGTGTGTGTGTGTGTGTGTGTGTGTGTGTGTGTGTGTGTGTGTGTGTGTAGGTGTAGGTGTGTGCTCAAGTTATATACATACAGGCGTCAAGTTAGGAACGATACATACATGCGTTCAAGTTAGAATAGATACATACATGCGTTCAAATTAGGATCGGTACATACATGCGTTCAAGTTAGGAACGCTACCTACATGCGTACAAATTAGGATCGGTACATACATGACCTCATGTTAGGAACAGTTACCTACCCAAGGTAGGGCGGCAGGTAACTGAATGAGTTCAAGATAATCCCTACTAATCCCTCCACTGACCTTTAAGAATGGTCAATTTCAGGCCTTGATACGGTATCAAGGCCGAAATATCAAGGCCAAAACAGCAAAAAAGGGGGCTACGCCCCTAAAGGGAGGTCAAAGGGGGCCAAAACTAGGGGGGAGTCAAGTACAACGGTTGCTAAGCAACCGTTAGCGCACTCCTTCTTCGAAGGGTTGTCTAAAAGCTACAAGGTCAAAAAGCTACAAGGCCAAAAAATTAGGGTTGGCAAAAAATTAGGGTTTTCAAAAAATTTGGGTTCTTAAAAAATTAGGGTTCTAAAAAATTTGGTTCACAAAAATTTTGGTCTCAAAAATTTGGGTTCTCAAAAATTTGGGTTCTCAAAAATTTGGGTTCTCAAAAAATTTGGGTTCCCCAAATTTTAGGGTGGGGTAAAAAAGGACAGGGTGGGGTAAAAAGGTCGTGCTGCAGTTTGTACTTGTTACTACTTATATATAAGAGAAAGAGCAGCAGCAGCATGCTGGCTAAGCAGCAGCAGCAGCAGCAGCAGCAGTAGTTGAAGAGCATATACATATATACATATTGATAAGGTTGTTGCTGGTGCTGGCTGAGCTGAAGAATGAGCAGCAGAAGAAGTTGGCTATTGTTACAGCATATATACTATATTACTATTTATTACTATATATTATATATATTGCTACATATATATACATACAAGATATATATATTGTTATTATATATATTATTATATATTATTGGCTATTACATATATATATTATAAAGAAGTATATATATATTTATTGGTTGGTTATATGTATATACATATATATATATATATATATATATATATGTTATACATTATTACTACAAGGCTGGGTTACTATAGCATATAGTAGCGCAGTTATGAGTGAGCATATATATATATATATATATATATATATATATATTCTAAATATATATATATATATATATATATATATATATATATATATTGTAGTTAAAACACGTCCGCAAAGTTTCAAGCTTTAATCAAGACAAATATAAATTATATAAATATTGAATGATTATACATAACATAAAATTTATTATTAATCCGCGGTGCTCATTATCTATTAATATCTATATTCCTAATACACGCCCCCATGATTTTTAAATCATCATACTATTTTCCTCAAATCCTTTATATGCCTCGGGATTCCCGCTACATCTATATTAAATTTAGAATTTATTCTTGTTACCTTTCCTTTCATCCATCTCGTTGTACACTTATTTTGCAAAGGTCTTACCCACACCTCCTCTCCAATTTTGAACCTTGAATCGCTTCTACCAGAATCCACAGACTTCATTTTTTCAAGTGGATGCCCCCATCTATATTTGAAAATAGACCTATGAGGCACGCTCTTATCTTCTAATCCATTCTTTGGCGACATATTGTACCAAAACGTTGCCTCCTCCGGGGTAATTCCCCCCCTTTCTGCCATTCTCTTGATTGTCCTGTGATTTCTCTCTACTATTGCATTGCCACTTGCTCTGTTTGCTGCTCTAAAGACCCGTTCAATATTCCATTTTTTACACAACCTCTCTACATCAGTTGATCTGAACGCCGTACCGTTATCCATCATAAGTTGTTTCATTGGCCCCCTTTCCACAAGCACTTCCTCCAACTTCCTAATGATTTCTCTTGCCGTCTCATTATTCAAAACTTTCCAAATTGCTAATCTGCTCGGTCCGCAATCAACAATTGACAGGTAGTGCTTCCCTTTGTAATGCGTGACGTCGATCGCCACCCTCCACCAATTCCTGCTTACTCCTAATTCCCCTTTCCCGAACCTTACTGGCGCAGGATCTATTGATTGGCACGCTTTGCAATCCTTCACGCATTTCTCCACCACTTTCCTCGTGGCTTCCGGTACAACCATCTTCGTCAGATACAAGGTTCTATTCACCCCAAAATGATGTTTTTCGTGCAAATCCTTAACTTCCTTTTCGATATTCGCGACGGCAGCAATTTCCTCTTCCCTCTGCTCTCCTTCTTCGAAAATTCCCATCCAAGATTTCCTGACTCTGGTTAAACTATCAGCTTTATTCATCTCTGATCTTACAAACTTCACACTCACTGATAACCCGAACTCTATTATCAGCTGACTTAGAACCCCCAATCTTCTCTTGATTAGCATTTCTGCTGAGCCTCTTGTTTTCACTCTTCTTTCCATTGTAATTGCTGAACCTAACCAATTGACTACCGTCATCGAATCTGTTTTAATTTCCAGCTCTTTCAGACCCCACTTTAATGCCAAATTCACTCCTCTAATAACCGCTTCTAATTCTGCAACGTTAATATGACCCACGTCGTTCTTCTTTCTGATCCACGATCCGTCTTCAACAATCTTTCCCCCAATTTCCAACGCCGCCCCTATGGCCAGATTGCTTGCATCACACCATACTACTCCCTTATCTTCATCCGAAACCCTCCAAAAACCTTTTACTGGGTCTCTTTCCTTCACTTCCTCTAACATTTCCTTTAATACTCGAATGACCTTATCATCGACCAAATCATTCCAACTCTTTCCTTCCACATGTCTTTTTAAATAGCTTGTGGCTACCCTTAGCCAACCTACAACCGGGTAGTGTCCCACCAATTTACCACAAATTGAGAATACTTCTCTTCTTGAAAGATTCCCTTCCTTTAGGTCTGGTAATTCACCACCTCTTCTAAACTCTAATTTCCCTTCTTTATTTTTTATTATTTTCAATCCTAACACTCTGTTATCCACAAGACCTTCTACTGGTTTCGTCACCAATCCATAGCTTGCTAAATATAAGACTACATCTTCCGCTCCTACGATGTCTTCATTCACAATTATGTCATCGATGTAATGGCTGGTCGCTTCTCTTATTCTTTCATCCTGTGCCAAAACCTCTCTCAAAATTCTCATCATTATCCTTGGAGCGCAATTTATTCCGAAACCCAATCTAGTTAAGTAATACATCTCTCCTTTAAACTTCACCACCTGATATTTCCAAAGACTTTTATCTACCCTCAACTGCAAGTACGCCGCTTTCAAATCCACCAGCTTAATTTTGCCTTTTTTTCTCCTCCAAACCCTTAGAGTTTCATCACATGCAACTATCTCATCTCCAGTATGGCATTCTATGTGATCGTTTAACTTCCTGAAGTCCAACACTGGCCTTATTTTTCCTTTAGACTCTTGGTTCACTGCCATCATTGGAATCACATTCTTTCCCTCCTTCTCACCCTGTTCCACTTTCTTTAAAATACCTTCTGAGATCCATCTCTCGACTTCAGTATTAAACTTCTCTTTTATATCTCCCTTCATTGTTCCCTCATAACACTCCACAGAGTTCCTCCAATCCGGACTCCTGCCTTCTTTCCATTTCCACCGCACTTCCCAATAATTCCCATCAAAATACGCATCAAAGTCCCTATCTTCTATTTTCAAGGTTTTCTTCCCTTTTACCGCCGCAACCCGAATATCCTTCCGCTCCTCCTTCTCAATACCAAATCTTACTCCATCTCTCTTCAATTCGACGCCCCCAAGTTGGAATATAATATCTAGTCCTAAGATCATATCTACACCATTTATTAGCTCTTCAGTCAACGCTACTTCCTTCTCAATTTCTCTCCCCCTTATCGCTACCTTTACTTTTCCCCTTTTCACGGATATTTTTCTTCCATCGAAAGCGGTGACTCGACTTATTCCTTCTATTTCATTGCAACAATCTTCCTTTACCACAGAAAGAGAACATCCCGAATCCACTAGGGCCTTTCCCCTTCTTCCATTTAATAATATACTTATAATAAATAATTCTTCGGAATTCCCTCTCAATGCTCCGACGAGTCCGCCTCCGAAGCAGCGAGCCCGCCGTTCTCGTTTCCCATCTCCTCACATTCTATTGCAACATGACCTTTTTTGCCACAATTCCAGCATTGAAATTTTCCTTTACAATGTTTCCTCAAATGTGGCCCTCCGCATGAGAAACATTTAATCGAAGCTCTTGAATATTTTTGAAAGATTCTTGCTCCTCCTTCGCCTTTAGCCGCGGCAATAAAAGTTTCATTTTCTAGTGTTAGCAACGCTCGCGCCTTTGATAATATTTTCCCAAATTCCAAATCTTCTATTTCAGGCATTGCTCGTAACTCTTTTCCAACTGACGTTGGCATCCCGTAAACAAATGCCCTTCGTAGCACCATTTCATCCTTTATTTTGGCTATTGAGGCTAACCTCCTCAGCTCGGTTACAAATACATCGACCGGCTCTCCTTCCCATTTTTTATTGCAAAGCTCACCATACGCGCTAAATGCGTTCATGCCAAAGGCCTCCCTCAAACGAGCCTTGATGCTGTTCGAATTTTTCTGATCTCCCTCATCCATTTGAAGAAAAACAGCCAAAGCATTCCCTTCTAAAAATAGCGTAATGAATGCTGCTTCGTCCTTCACATTGTTAATCCTTGCTACCATGGACACCTTTGTTAACCAAGCCTCTACATCTTCGCTACCGTCATAAGACTTCACCATTTCAGAGAGCTTTATCCCTTTTGATCTGTCCATTCTTTTTATTCTTCTGGCCCGGATAGCTTGTAGTTAAAACACGTCCGCAAAGTTTCAAGCTTTAATCAAGAGAAGATTGGGGGTTCTAAGTACAGACTGATTATACATAACATAAAATTTATTATTAATCCGCGGTGCTCAT
>JABUQX010073191.1:25000-34064 GCA_015478945.1 Trachelipus rathkii
CTTTGATAGGGTTTGTTTGGTGTGTCAAACGATAAAATCTAGTCAATATTTTTTATTTATTATTTATTGTTTTAACTTAAATGTAAATATGTAAAAATTAAAAGTAATATTTTTCTCTTTTTAAATTGGTTTCAAGGTTTAAATAAACTCTTTACTTGCATAAATTATTTTTTAAAATTTCGTAAAATTTGACCATCCTCATCAGGCCTCCCTTAAATATTTTTTATATAAAATATTTTGCTTTATATTGTATATTAAAAATTAATATTTCTTACCTTTCCCACAAATATTGATTCTAACTAACTTTGAATATTCTAAATCTTTTAACTACTTTTAAATTTAAGTGCCATTTACCCTGAAAAAATTAAAATGAAAATTTACCTTTGAAACACATTGTCAATTTCTCATTCAGGGGAATATATTTTAAAGAGTTTGATTCTTAAAAGTAGATTAACAAAAGATATTTTTTTTTTGGTCATTCTTGAAGCTATAATGAATTACTTTGAGGCGCTAGTCAGTAATAAATTGCATTGGGTTTTACAGTGATTATTCTTCATATCAAAAGTACTATTCTAAATAATCTTTATAAAATAAAAAAATGCAAACACACAAGAGTCTCTATAATTCTCAATGGATAATATTTAACTATCTATTTAGTGTTAAATACATTTGCATCTAATATTCTATCTCTATTTCTTCTTATATATCTATATAATTATCAATCTGCTGTATTTTAATCTTCTTCTTTATCTATACAATCTCTCTAATATGAAATGAGGGAAATTCCTCATCCTTCTGTCAAATCTCTCTCATCTATAAATATATATTATCCTATATATTATCTCATCTCTACTCTTATATATATATTAATAATATATAATAATATATTATATAATATATCTCTATATATATAATTATTATTAATATTATACTATTAATTATTATATATTAATTAACATAAATATTATCTAAGATTAATATATATGTATAGTAATAGATATACTATATATTTATTAATATTATTACACTATACCATTATATTTCTATTATATAGAATATAGAAAATATATATATATAAAAAAAAAAAAATATTTATTTATATTTATTATAAATATAATTTAATTATTAATATTTATATTATAGATAATATATATATATAAATATTAATATTATATTAAATTAATATAATTATATATATTAATTAAATATATATTATCATATATATATATATATTATATATATATATATAATAATTGTATAATATTAGTAAAAAATATTATAACTATTAATATAATTATTATATTTATATATAAATCATATATATATTATATAATATTAATTAAATCATATACTATATATAATATATTATATCTAAATAATAATATATATCTATAGTATATATATTAACATATTATGCTAGTAATAATAGTAACATTTACACTTATTAATAATATATTTTTCAAATATATAAAACTATTTCATCATGAAAAAAACAAAGAATTGTTGGGGAAGAAAAAGAATAGAGGAAAAATTATGCTGCTGATAATGATAACCGGTATTAACTATTATAAATACAAGCTTATATATATATTACTATAGTAATATACGAATATATATATAGATATAAGCTATTATATATTACTATATATATATAGGCTATATATATTTCATTGTTCTATTCAATCTTATGACATTTTTATTATTTTCTAGACTGCATGTTAACTAATAATCGATCAAATAATATTTGAATTGTTTCCCTGATAATTCATAACCAACGAGCAGAAGTGTGATTAAAGAACTGGTCATTATCTAGTAGCGAGAATCCTTGACCAAAATTCGAAAAATAAAAATTATAATATATTTTAGAAATACACTATGACTTCAGCCGATTTCACCCAGCTGCGCCTAATAAAAAAAAATAAAATAAAAAAAAACTGAGCGGAAGAATCTTAATGAATTATATCTTGTGAAAATTACTTACAAATATGGATAGGACGAGACTAATGAGATATAATTATATTTCTGTATACATACTCATTATAGTATAAATATATATTAATAATATTAATATTAATATATATTTATACTCATTTTATGACAAATATATTAAATTATGAAACATTAATAATATATTTATTAAACTAAATCAAAATATTATTATTTTTATATAGTATATATTATATATATATCATAATATAAGAATGTTTGGTGATAGCTTTATTACTTGATTCTTCATATATTATATATATATAGGTATTAATATATATAATATATAGCCATTATATATATAAATAATAAGTTTATAATTATTTCATTCTAAAAATTTAATTCTATGAATATAATTTTTATATATATAATATACGAAATGTATATTGAAACACACCACTTATTATATAGTAATACTATACACATTATATACATATATACAACTTAACCTAACCTTTATGTATGAAAAACATCAATACTATAATATTAATCAATATATAACACTACCTCAAAACTAGGAAAAAAAATATCACCTACAACACAGCCTTATATTAACAAATTCATCTAACAAATTACATATTACGAGATAGAAGAATACAATAATAGAACATACAATGATTCTATACATACTGATAAAACTTATTATAATATCCAATAAACTTTTACTTTATTTATAATAGAGGTCAATAAGGGAGAGGATACATGTAGTCTATAAGCACTTCCTTATATCCCCATAATCACATCTCGGACACAGCCTAAGCTGAATTGTGAGTTTATTGCTCGATATTGTAATAAATAAGTTAAGAATACTTTTATTACACAAAAAACAAAAATTCAAATCAAATGAATTTTAAAACACGACATCAACCGATTATCTACATGCCGTCTCAACAATCGCCGTCTTCAAACCTTTAACACTGACATCATATGAAAACTTATAAAAGAAAAAAATAATACTTATAATATACAATAAAAATTTAAAAGACATTCTTAAGTATAAATTCCACAATAACAACAAAGTTAGCCTACACACTAGCGCTATTGCACATCTTTTTCAAATCAAATCATTTATATTGTTCACACACAATCTAATAGGCCATAAATATTTCGCCTACGCTAACATCAAACTTTTGCCATCTACCCCCTTTCTTGCGAGTAATAAATAAAGTTTGCAAAAACTGTACCGGAAGAGAATTATCGGTAAGAATCTCAAATGTTTAATTAATTAAAATCCTCTCAGCAGAAAGTATATATAATACTATATTATTACCTAAATAAACAATATCTGATATTCTATTATACCTACAATCAACACATACTAATTTAACAAGATATATAAAATATAACAATTTTATATCAATTAAAATTAGCTTAAAGCAAAATTATCGCAGACTAATATCACTAGACACATATGAATATTATATATATGTTAAGGATCCATTTCCAAATAGCAAATATAGATTTCTAATTATTACACCTATAAAAGAACAAATATAACAATATTATATCAAATATGAATATATAATCATCAAGTATATCTATCAATAATATAAAACAACTCCTAACAACTAGTTACAGTTAAATCTTTATATAACTCAATACACAATTTTAATCTCACTACAGAAAGCATTATCAAACTCTATAAAATTAACACAAAGGAAAACTTACATCTAACCAACAAACCAATAAATTATCACCTTAATAAGACACAAAGAAAACTTCTCAGATTAAATATAAGCATATAATATCACAAATTAAATTCACTCAGATACGCAAATTGAAAAAAATAAACATGACTCATATATTATACTATATATATATATATAAAGATATATTATATATCTATACTAAGTTAACTATTAACTTAAGATACATAAATCAGAAAAAGATGAAATCTAAGAATGAAACTAATAACAAATTTAATCAACAAAAAAATAACTAGACTTAAAACAAAAACAACAAATATATATTTAATCAACATAAATAAATAAAAAACACATAAACTAATTTAGAATAATATATATATATACTATCTATAATATATATATATGCATACCAATTATATATAAATATAACGAATGCTATTCTTACAAATAATAATATAACAGAATTAACTCCTTATGTCAATATAGAGAATGTGGGCCTAAAATAGACAAAATTAATAAAGAGATCATATAGCCTAGTCTTTAAAACTAATGAGAAATGGCAAGTAATATTCAGTTGAAAGTATTAAAATGAATATGCCAATTAGTAACCAAAAAACGCAGCTGAATGAGTATTGTTTGATGACGTTAATTGTTAAAGTGTCGAATTTTCTCAAAATTACGTTTTAAAAACATGAATTTGTAAAGGAGTAAACATTCATATGTACATACCCTTTATTGGATTTGATATTTATATGAAATTTTAGACAGTCGATAGAGATTGTCCACCTATAGTGAGAGTCGCTAGGTACACATAGAAACAAGTATTACATTTCAGTAGATCAAACAAATTCAGAGAGATCTATTAACGAATTAGAGACTTAAAGTGAGCCTCAATTATTAGGCTAATAAACACTTTTTCCGAAACGAGAATATCTGCCTATGTAAAAACGTGCACGGTACTTAAAGTGAGATTGACAAACTCATAGGTTCTGTCCTATATACCATTTATAATTCTTACTGAGTAAAAGCTCGACCGAAGCTAATGTCCTTATGACACTATATCAGTCTTTAGCGAGCACCCCTAAAGCTCTAGTTCCTGGCGGGATACACGATAGGGGACCCAGATCTGTTATGATTGAGAACTTAGTACTCTACCATCTAATATAAATACATAATTAATATTATATAATTATACATAATAATATTATATATATCCAGTAACTAGACATTTTAAAATCTCCTTTTATATACTCCTATCTATTACATAACTCTAACAAATAAATTATATTCAATCCTATTTTATATATATTATATACATTCACACAAGCTCCTCCCTAGGTGTGAAGTATGTGTTGGAGTTTTAATGTATCAGAAAACAAAAGATCTTAAAATATATATTATTTACCTAAGAAATTTCCCGAAAAATAGAATTCCATCTCTAATCTCAACTTCATCTATACTTATTGAGATGTACTAATCGTGGGTACTTCTTTCTGTAGTTAATATTGAATACAACTCCTACTTATGATGCTAATACTAACAAGTCAATAATACAGAATAATCATATAGAATTACTACTAAATCACTCGATTAATCAAATATTTAGATACCGTATAACCTACTATATACTTTAAGAGATGCATTATTTACTAAAGTGTATTCGCCAGATAAAGCTATGAACTACTCATCCAATGTCGATCAAGAGATTCACCAAGTGCTTACACGTTCCATTTAGGTAGCTGATATATTATTGTCTATCTTTATTGTTCATAATGAGATAGTCTAACATTTACGTATTGCATAAAAAACCAACTTTAAATTATCATAAATTAAGACTGATAACGATACAGATAGCATCCATAATAATATATAATATACATATTGAAAATTACATAGATATATTTTTATCGTGGCCACAAATAGATAGTAAAGTGAACAAAGAGAGATGATTAAGGATATCACTGTACAGTATATAAATTAGAATCACAATCATATAATAAGGACGGAGTTCATCGTATTTATAATGATAATGATATGATAATACATATTAAGATGACTAAATTGACATATTACAGGTAGATAAGTTATGGAATTATGATGAGGATATATTACTAATATTACGGGGAATTGAGACAATAGATACGATCTCTACTAATATACTAAATTAATCAACTTAAAGATTAACTGATAAAAGAATAGATTAATTATCAGCTGATAAAAGTATTTGAAATTAACAGATATAGGATAAATAAGCGACTGAGAATCAGATTTCTGCAGAGTGGAGTATGGATATCATTGAGATAAGGAATAGCCATACGTGCGGTACTGATCACATAAGGAGATAATTATGAGTATCTAAGAGAGTGGACTGCCAGTGAGTGAGGTGGACTGATGCGTACATCGTACGTATATCGACAATCTATACTATAACACACACTATATTAAATATTTATTAGCGACGAATACTGGGAACGTGAGAGATCACGGTCGTGTACTACAATGAGGATACAATTTAGAGAGGTGTTCGGAAAGGTGAATTTTTCACTATCCGAGGAATGCGATAGTTTAATTCACATATACACGCGAGATTTGAGCTGCGGATTAGGGATAATTAGTTCTTAGACCAAAAGATTAAGTGATATAACTGGTGAAGATCTACCTTTTTAACTAATGAAATTAACTGATTAACTAGATAATGATTTATCTGATCATTAATAAATATAACTATTATTACCTGAAGTCGATCAGAAAAACACATATAATTATATATAATATATTATAATTATATACTTATATAATTTCATACAATATATAACACACACACACCATATATATATATTTATATATTATACTATTATATATTACTAATACAACTACACACACATACTACCACAACACACTTAACATACTACACATCATACAATATAAACTAAAATTAATGCTTATGCTCCTATATGATCAACACCTATTTAATACTATATATTATATATTATATATTAATTATATAATATATAGTATAATAATTAATATAGTAATAATATATACTGTATTTGCATGGGAAGGTTTATTGCACATTCTTTTACCAATACGGAGCAGTGTGTTGTGCTCAAGTTTTTGCTCTGTTCAATGAATGCTAATACACCACCTTCACCCTTCCAAACGTTATAGAGAATATATAAAAAACAAAATATAGAAATAAAGAAAAACAAATAGAAAAGACTCCACTACAACTACAAATAATAAAAAAAAATAAACGAATTTAAAAAAAATGTCTGCCTTCTATTTACGCCATTTACTAAGATTCTGTGTTTGAAGAACATAACACACATAATGATAAACACAAAACAATTGACACTCAGTAAAATCTCTTGATGCTGTGACTTATATAGTCGAACTCTACAGAAAATTTATACCAATCCCTCTAATGCTTATCACAATTGATAAAATACTAATGGTATATTATATATAATTCGTATGTTCCTATTATATCTTGCGCTCTTAATAACATTAATGAATTTTTGTTATTACCTCTGTGCCAATGATAGCGGAGATCTTCTTTACCAAATAACACTTGATTATTAAATAAAGTTTCTTAGAGACTATTAAAATACGTCTATACCTTCAAAACAATATGATATCAGTCAAGCACATTACTTTAAATCATTCACCTCCTCTCTCTTAGTATCAATCTCTACCTAGTCGTCTAGGCTTGCCGCACGCAGGAGCACCAGGACTTGGGGCAAGCGGACCCGACGAATGACTGAACGGGGAGCTCCGGGATGCAGGATGACGAAGTACTGTGAAGCGGAGAAGTGTAGAAAGCGTCAATGCTGTGCGTAGAATCGAGGCTGGATCTACTTGGCGTTCGACATCGGTGAGGAGCTGCGATAGATTACCATATCGGCGGGAACTTCTAAATTCCTCGTGATACTCCAGGGGACAATGCCTCTATTCTCCCAAGCAACTTACGCAACGCGGACATTATCAGGTTTGTCCTTTGTGTCTGTAAATGTTCTTCAATTAGAGTATATCACGAAAACACCTAAGAGTATTTGTATTATATAAACATCATTAATTATTTATATATAATATATATAGTATGATTAAATGAAATTTAGATATATAAAATATTATATATATCATAAAATATATAAACTATTAATTATATAATACTATAATATAATCGTATATATAATTATATAGTTTATAAATATAATAATATTATATATAATATATATAGTTATTGTATAGTTATAATTAATAGTATTAATAATATATATATATATATATTAATCTAATTAGTATATATATGCACTTTAACACTTTTCAATTTAAAATGCACATAACAGATTTGCGCATTTTATTTATTTTTAATTCTCTAAAAATTAATTTTATGCACTAAGATCCCAAACGAGACATTTCATAGGCAATGTACTTTCGATTGTAACTGTCGAGCATATTGGTTCTTTGGGTTTTCTCCTGTCTCCATTGTCTGCCCGCATGATCTATTCCCTCACACATAGATTCAACAATCCTTCTTTTTTTTATTTTATTGCATTCAAGCTGCAAGTGGTCATACTCCTTAATGATTATTCTTCATTTTGTTAACATAATAACTATAATACTACAATTGCTGAAATTACCATAAATTAAACACTATTATAGAATATGTTATATTAACTACTATGAAACTGCTACTGAGTACGCACTGCATTTATTAAATTTAATATCTACGCTCATTGCAAGTTAATTAAAATAACAATTTTATTAGTGATATAATGTCTTTTTTTTTTTTTTTTTTTTTTTTTTGAATACTAATTTTTTTTTCAGATGAGAGGTATTATGGTTTAAGAGTTTGTTTAACTGTTCATATTTTCTAGTAATATAATTAATAATAATAATTAAATGCCAATAATATAAAATGATAATGAACAATGAATGTTTCATTGATAAAATATAAAAATTATGAATAATATATATAATAAAAGTAATTAATGTCTCATATGAAAACTCTATGTTTGCAGGGATTTCTTCTTAAAGAAGTAACCAGCAAATTACATTGCTTTAACATATTACTTGTTGATAGAGATGCAGACAATAATTTAATTTTAATTTTTATTATTTTCTTTCATAATTTAGAAGTCTCCTATTTTTATATTTATAAAATATGGCTGTTCTCACAATTGATAACATG
Source organism: Trachelipus rathkii (assembly GCA_015478945.1). Taxonomy (NCBI): domain Eukaryota; kingdom Metazoa; phylum Arthropoda; class Malacostraca; order Isopoda; family Trachelipodidae; genus Trachelipus; species Trachelipus rathkii. The sequence goes on from JABUQX010073191.1 coordinate 33,827, forward strand.
TAATTTTTCTTTATCTGTCGTTACATAAATTTCTTCTTCCTACAATGTTTTAAATTGAAACTTTACACAGAACTCCCTTGTCTTTCTTGATCTTTATAGCTCTTATCATATATATATATTTGCTTGCTTATTTGCATTCATTTTGGTATTTGGATACCTAGTTACACGGTATTTGAGATTGTTTAAGACAAAAGTATATATAGTAATAAAAATCAGATGAGTTGTGAGTTATATATGA
>JABUQX010073192.1:5000-10000 GCA_015478945.1 Trachelipus rathkii
ACAGTACTCCACACAATGGCTGATAAGACTCTTGTGTAATTGGAGTAACAAGTCGGAAGGAAAAAAAATCCCGCAACCTGAGCAGGATTCACAGCTTTTTTGTGCCACCTTAGCAACCATTGCGATACGAGGTTTTCAATATAACTTATTATTTATTTTCAGATCAAGAATGTTTTTATTGCCTACAAGTGAGATGGGAGAGCCTTCGAAGAAGAAAGGAAAGTTAGGAGGGGTTTTCGAGTGGGAGATGTGAAGAAGTTAAGTTTTAAAAAAGAGATGATTTTTACAAGGTTGAGGCGACCCCACCGGGAGATACCATCCAGATCGGCAAGAATAGAATAGGAAGTTGAAATCGAGAAAGCAACACAAAATGCAAAAGAGGAAGCAGATCTGAAATGAGTGGAAGAATGGATAGTTGAGTTATCGGCATAGGAATGAGCAAAGTTGGAAGTGCAGATGGGAAGATTATTAACGAAAAATAGGAATAAAGTTGGAGATAAAACAAAATCTCGCGAAACTCTACAACTAACAGGAAAGGAAAAAGAGTTCGCTCCATCAACAAGTGCCGGCATGGAACGATCTGAGAGAAAACTAGATATAATCAAGCAAAGAGATGGAGGAAACCCGAAGGAAGGGAGCTTAGAGAGTTGTGGCGCATACCATACTCGGTCAAAAGCTCTAAAAAAAAGTCTAGCAATATCACAAAAAGACTCCCCGTGGTCCCTAAGGGTAGAAGACCATAAGTCAGTGAGATAAGAGAAAATGTCACCAGTTGAACCCAAACGTCGAAACCCATATTGGTGATCTGAAAGAAGGGAATGAGGGTCCAGATGATCCAGGATGTGAGAGTTAATTAGAGTTTCAAAGATTGCTATAGGACAATAGTTAGAAGGGTCAGGGCCGCTACTCCTTTTCTGGAACGGATGAACATATGCGCAATTCCAGCATTGAGAGAATGTATTAGTAATAACACAGAGAGAGTAGAGCCGAACAAGTATAGGCGACAGCTCAGGAGCATTCTCCATAAAAATACAGCGAGAAATATCATGCTGACCAATAGCCTTCCTGAAGTTCATAGATCTCAGAATATCATTCACCCAATCATGTATAATCATAGGCAGAACCATGGGACACATGGGAGGAGAAGGAGTAGGAGGAGAGATGCCAGAATAATCCAGTTTTGAATTAGAAGAGAAATGAGGTCGAAGAGATTAGCTTTTACAGGAGCATTAGCTACAGATCCATCAGAGCGAATAGGAGGAGGAAAGGTATATATATATATACATAGAATATATATATATATAATATATAATTATTTTATATATATATTTTTATATATATTATATATATATATATATAATATATATATATATTATATTATAAATATATTTATAAATATATATTACATATATATATATATATTATTATATATAATAACATATAATATAATAATATATATATATAAATATATATATATATATATATATATATATATATATATATATATATAATATAATATATATATATATATATATATATATATATATATATATTCTGAATATAAACTTTTAAATATCAATTTTAAATCGGTTTCAGTTGCCTTTTTCTCGTTACTCTTCAGTATTGGAGCTTTAATAAGCCCGATCATAACACCTTTGCCAGGAATTTTCAATGACTATCTTCTTCGAAGGGCAAAATCATCAAGTAAGTTTCATGTAAGAGAAGGAAAACTTTCCCTTTATCTAAAAGTAAGCCACAGTACGTCTCTACTCTAATCATATTTTTTTCATTAGTTGTAAGTTGAACCCTAACTGAACTATTTTTTTAATAGTCACTTGGGCAATAAGATATGAAAGTATTCCTCTTCTGAACAAATCTTGAATCCGTTTCTTCTACCATAATTTAATAAAATTCTGACTTGACTTTAGTTCCTACCACACTCTCAGTAGTGAAACGAGGCAGAAATTAACAGCGCAATTCGTTAATCTAAGAAAAAGGAAACTCATTCATCATAAAAGACAAAAGATATTGGAATTAATATTTATTGATTTTTAATATTTAATTTTACTAGTGAGCGTGATTATATTATAAATTTAAATTCAATTAGTTTATCAAACTATATTAAGATATTTTAAATAAGTTTATTATAAGATATTTTACCCTAACCTACAATTGTTTAGTTACATGCTGATTTCCACGGGGATTTCTACTTATTATTTTAAAGTAATCCGTTCTTTGGCACATTTACCGATATCCGTATCTGCTATTGCCAGAAATATTAGTACTTTTTATATTATCCATCGGATTTATTTGTTTTTAATAGATGTATGTTTGCTTTTTTGTTTGGTTTCATCAAATATTCTTTGTTAGTCTTATATATTAAAGTAGAGTTTAAGTTTAAGGTTTCCTTAATTCTGTTTTAATTGAGTCTGAGAAATCTAAATATGTGAACTTTTAATCAAAGTGTGGCATTTCCCTGCTCATGGCTTTTGAAGTTTGAAGATTCATGTGAAGATTGTGGGAATAAACAATAAGAAAGAGGTGTTCCAGAATTTATCAGTAGATTATGCGAAAGAATGGCTTATATGTAACTTTAGGATCATAAAGTCGAATTAAAATTTTACGTTATATATATAAAAGGACAACAACAACAGCAACCAGGCCTAATACTTTTTTTGCTTGAATAATTCCTGAACCAGCATCGGAAACTTTTGCTCCTAAGAAACATTCGGATCTTAGACGAGCTACTGGGAGAGAACGATTTACGGGCCAAACTGGAAAGAAAGATAGCTAGTATCCACTTGAAAGCGGTTCTGTGTTTGAAAACCCTACCTGAATATATAACTCAAGGACTAGCATCGAAAACCATTGAGCCGGGAAAGAGTTTTCTAGACTGATACAGGCCAAAGGAAAGAAGATGCTGGCCCAACTGACAGGGCGACAGTCCCACCTGGTAGATGGTGTAGAAATGTGTAGAATATATAAGAGGCAAATTTTGACTAAGCAAAAAAAGGATTAGAGAATATGAAATAACAAGTCTCATGAAATCTCCTGGAAGAAGAGGGGATCGGTGAGAGAAGGAGAGTTGCAAAGGCTAAAATCTCTTGACCTAACCCTATCATGAAAAGCAGCATGAGTGGAACGACCCTAGGTTTACGATGCATGCTCCAAACTATTGAAAATGCATTTAGGTGGTGTAAAGTATATCTGAAGGTTTCTATGAAAATAGAAGCTTGTTTTAAGGGGGGAAAGGGGAGAAAGAATCTCACAATTCAAAGACGTTGTGGCGTGTGGGAAGATTGCAACGAAATTATATAAAAAGGAATTGCGTCTTTCAGACTGAAAACAATAGATTTTACCTCTGCCAGAAATATGAGTTCAATTGCTCCAAAACTATTCAAACTAAATCGTTTTTTTTCTGGTTATGTTTTAGGCTTTGCGATTTAAATAAAGTTATGAAAAGTACAGCGTAGGAGTAAATATGTGAAGTACTGACATTTTGTCATTAATGAAAAGTAAAAAAAAAGAGAACCTTATAAAACAGAATATTAGAAAAACACATAAAAGATACATTTGTTGGAAGGGTTGGTATCTTTGGCAACTTTTCACAAAAGCTGCAACCGAACTTTCGAATAGAGAGAAATTCAGATATTTGCACCAGATTTTATCGAAAGATTTTGAAACTGCGACGAAAAGTGAGACGCAACCAATATTCACCGAATTGCTAAAAGGTTGAGCATCAAGAATCAGAAGGAAGTAAAACATATCATCAGTCGATAGTTCTTTAAAGAAACCACACTGGCGACCCTGAGATAATATATATATATTATATATATGTATAATATACTATATATAATATATATATATATTAATAATAAATAATAATATAATATATATACTATAATATATATTATATATATATAATATATATATATAACTATAATATATAACATATATATATATATAATATAATATATACTTATAATATATATATATCTTGTCTTTATAATTTTTCTTTTCTTTCTTCTTCTTTCTTTTCTTTCTTCATTCTTCTATTTATATAGTATATATATATATATATATATATATATATATATATATATAATATATACTATATATATATATATATATATATTAATATATATTATATATTATATATCGATGATTTTGTCCTAGGGAACCTCAATTCAAAGAATGAACAGGAAACAAAAGCATAAACCTAATTCAATATTATAAACAAACAATGTCTATAATATTTGCGATCGTATATAAAATATATTAAATAAACAATCTATAACAAAATATATAAAAAAATTTATAGAATATAAAACTACAAAAATTAAATTTATTAATAACCTCGTTTTACTGACCTAGTACTGTAGTAGGATCAATCAAAAGAATGAATGAACAAGATAATATCGGAACACTGTTTATACCAAAAATTATACATAGAATTTGGTTGTTTGTTGGGACTAACTAGACTTAAAAATTTCTAGTATTAAAACAGTATGAATAAAATGAAAATATAAAAAACCATATATAATGAAAATTTATTAAATTAGAGTAGTAAGTCCCAAACAACCAAACATTCTATGTATAATTTTGGTAATAATATAGTTTTCCGATCTTATCTTGTTCATTCATTCTTTTGGTTGATCCAGTTATGTAAGGTCAGTAAAACGAGGTTATTAATAGATTTAATTTATGTAATTTATATATCTCTATAATTTTTTTTATATATTTTGTTATAATCTTTATATATATATATATAATATTATTATATATATTATTATATATATATATATACTTATATATATATATATATATATATATATATATATATATATATATAAATATATACTTATCAAACATATAATTTTAGAAGCCAAATTATTAATAGGGCATGTTTATTTATAATTTATTACTTTTACTTAGAGCGATGATCCTTAGCTATAGCGCGGAAACGTCCTTAATTAAATTATGGCACCTCTCCATTGAGG
>JABUQX010073192.1:15000-50000 GCA_015478945.1 Trachelipus rathkii
ATGAAAACGTTTAGAATAAGAATAAGTTATGATTGTTAGCGACATAAAGTGGTGTGACGCTTGTTGGTGGTGAACAACTGGAAACAACGTGTCTGAACGTTAAATATTTAGGATATTCATGTTGGAATGAAAATGGAACGGGATGATGCAGCGAGGTGAAGTAGGACGAAAGTTGTGTGAATGTGGAGTGGACTGGTGGCAAATTAAGTCTCGTGGCGATATCCTGTGATATATGGGGCAACATAAGTCTGAATGTGCGCTAGGGTTTACATTGAGGTTAATTTAGAATGGAAGATTAGTGAAACTATCTCTGGAATAATGGAATAAGAGGATATAGAATTCAAAAAAGTTACATTTGTTTCAGCAGACCAACACATGAAACAATCTTAGGGGCGTGTTAGGTCTGAGAAGAATGCTAAAGAATTGAATAAAATTAATAATGAATAATGAACCCATTAGGGAGCTTGTGTTGTGTGAAAGTAAAGGGAGTGTAAATGAGGAGTTAATAAAAGAAAATGCGCGTTTGAGATGTTTTGGTCAAGTTGGAATGATGGCATTGACAGTCGCGTTGCGCCTAAGCAAGCGGATATATAATATAGTTGAGGTGCGGAGAATTCGACTGGCTGAAAACCAGAAAGGAAAGTGAATTGAGTCAAGTTAACAGGAATGCCTGGGAAAGAAAAGAAATGTGGAGTTTGGCAGAGGCGAGAAGAAAATGTGCATAATAGGAGAGTGAAATGCGGGTTGTTACCCACCTGTATGCCAAGGGCATGAACCCTACATTCGAACGACGTGCCACACATGAGCGAGGGCGGGGTCGCGTCCCGTGAAGCAGTAGGTTGATTTATTCGACGCGGAACGAGTTTCACCTAAGAAGTATTAGGGGCGGTAAGGCCTGGGCTTTCTTTTTCGAAATTGCTTATATTTTCTTTCTTACTACCTTTTCTAGTTCCGGAGCATGCGACACACCTTACCCACAGTCTTAGGGAAAGAAAGCGATGGTGCTGATTGATGATGATTGATGATTGATGATTGATGATGATGATGATTGATGATGATGATTGATGATGATGATGAGATGTCATGATGATGATATGATGATGATGGTGATGATGATGATGGATGGTGATGATATATTATATATATATATATATATTATATATATATACTATATATATATATATATAATAATATATATATACTATATATATATAATATATATAATATTATATATATATATATTAAATATTATATATATATATATTATATATAATATATTATATATATATATATTATAATTATATATATAATATATATATATATATATTATATTTAATATATAATATATATATATATATACATATCAGGCGCTTGTCAGTTCAAGTATGTTCTTGCTTTATGACTTTAATTCGTTCCTCTTCATTTTACTGTCAAGAAATATCGAAAAAAAATCTCTGAAGAGAAAGAGTTTCAAGTTCGTTCAAGTCAACGATCAAGAAGTATTTCGTGATACACTCAAAAGTAGAGCAACTTTCTAATAAACATAATTACTAGTTACGTACTTAAGCACTCTCCTGTAGCATTTGCTAAACATATACTTCTATACTTTTATAACATAAAATTTCTAAGATGTTCTGTACATTGATTTTACGGTTGCTGCGCAACCGTCTGGCACACCCCTTCTCCGAAGGGTGCACTCGTCCGGAACCTCCATTCCACAGACAGACGTATAATGCTAAATAATAATATAGATGAGAATAGAGATAGCACAGCACAAAAAAAAATCTATTTATATTAGTGTTACTGCCAATGATATTTTAAATTTATTCTAAATAAGTGAATTTTTATTTTTTAATTTTAATTTTTTATTAATACTATAATTCATTAAACATATTGTTTTTTCACTATAATTTTAAATTTTTTATTTTTTAATTTTTAATTTTTTTTTTCAATTTGTTTTTTTTAATTATATTATTATTATGTTACTATTTTTTTATTTTTTATTTTTTTTTTTAACTTTTTATTATTTCAATTTCTACCAAAAATTAAAGCATTTTACAATACTTTTTTTCCTTTGTTTTTTTTTTTTCTATTTTTGTTTTTTTTTCTTTTTTTTTTTTTTTTTTTTTTTTTTTTTTTTTTGTTGTATATTTTTACTTGTTATCTTTTATTTATTTGCATATATATATTCACTATTAATTTTTGCTTTTTTGAAGCATTTGTCATGCTTTTCTGAGCTAATTTATATATATTTATTAATATTATATTTATTTATTTATTATTTTTTTATTTAAATCGTTCTATTGTTACCACTGCGGGTACATATATTAGGAACGACCCTTTTCGCGGTCAAATGGACCGTATACTTCCGGTGTTTTACTTCCGCATCTATAAAATTCACCTCGATCATCAAACTACAAGCGATATTATCGAATGAAAGCCTATAATAATTTTCTTTCGCATAATATTTTTTCGAGTGTAACAAGTCAACAGACACGTAGAAAATGACGTATTAAAACATCGTATATAGGTGTAATAAAACTATGATTTAAAAATCGATTGAAACCATCAAATATGATCTATCGCTCATAATTCATTAAAACCTTAAGCGGACCAAAAAACCTCCCTTTAGGGGCTAAGCCCCCCTATTTAGGGGGTTAAAACCCTTTTGAGTTCAGGCTTCAAAAGCTCTTAAGTCGGTCTTTTCCAGACCTAAATTCGGTCTCACCGATCCTATAAACCCTAAACCTTGACACGCAAGTGACTTTGAAAAACTTAAAGTTGAGACAAAATGTTGCTTTGACAACATTTGCAACATTTGTCATAGCTATACATTGTTCTATATTGCAACATTATTTAGCTAGGTAGTTTTACCACCCCTTACTATATTATAATACTATTATAATATATATATAATATATAATTATATTAATATATATATATATATATTATATATAATATATTATATATATATATATTATATATATTAATTACTATATATATATATTAATAATAAACTAATATATTATATATATATATAGTATTAATTTAATTTTATATAAATTAATATATATATATATATAATATTATAAATTAAATTATTATATATATTATATTAATAAATATATTAATATATATATTAATATATTTATATTTATATATAATATTATATATATATATATTATATTATATAATTATATATAATGTATTTAATATATATAATTATATATATATATATATATAATATATAATATTATAATATATATATTATATATTTATATATATATATATATATAATTAAATATAATATATATGAATATATTAATTATATATATAATAATATAATATATATTAATTAATTATATTTATATATAATTATATTAATATATATATTTAATAATATATATAATATATTTATATATATTAATATATATATTATATATAATAAATATATATATTATATTTATAATATATATATTATAATATATAATATATATATATATAATATAATATATATATTATATAATATATATAATATATATTTATATATTCGACTATATTATATTATATTATTATTATATAATTAAGTCTATATTTATATATATATATATATCTTATATATTAATATTTATAGATAATATAATAAACTATATATAATATTTAAATTATTATATATATAATTATATATAATATATCTCAGCCACAGTCATTCGACACACTCTTCCACCAAAATACAGCTTATAATTATGTGACCTGACGCAGCACTCAATAAACTAGTTCCCCGTATGATAACCTAGCAGTTACCTTATCCCACTTATCCTTATATAAGGGTACTATTATTGCTCTCCTCAAATCCCTCTTAACTATACCCTCCTAACGCTTTGTTGCACAACTTTCAAATCCATCAATCACCATTTCGATATAACTTTTTAGCTGGATTGACTTAATTTAAAACATTTTTGACAGGGGGGATACGAAAATTTCGTCATACTTATTGTTAATTTTTACAAAAGAAGCATTGATTTCCTGAAGCATTATGTTCTGAGAAATTATGGGTTCTCCTAGAAATTGTATATCGATGCTCTTTCAAATTCTTTTTCGAAATATTATATTCTTTATTTTTCTGCTAAAAATTTTTTTTTACTAAAATGAGACAATGAATACTCCCAGCAGGCGTTTTAAAAAAAAATACCGTGTTCGAATCTCTCTTATATGGTTTGTATTGTTTATAATTTTTTGCATTAAATTAATGAGATGCGCTCTGCCTTTCTTAATAGTATTTTCCGTTCGGGGTGAACACATAATTGTCATGTTACTAGAAATTTTCGACGTAAATAGGCTGATCGATAGGTTTTTTATAAAATTAAATTGAAAATAAGTAATCTTGATAAAAAGCTTACATTATTTAAATAATTTCAATGATTTAGATTTATTCCTCGATTGTAGTGATGAAAACCCTCATTGGAAAATATTTTGGTAAATATATTTTTCAAAATGATTATTTTATGTGGAAATGGTTACCAATGTTATTTAGAAAATTGGTGCAGAATCTCAAAAACTAATATTTGAAAATTAATTTTATTACTTTTCTTCAATTTACATCAAACGAAAACAAACGTGTCAAATACTTGAGATTACGAAAGTTGACTCTTTGGGAGAACCTCGCGAGATTCGGCCCCTCGCATTTCCTTACATTTCCACATGACCACCTATAATATTTAAGATCTCCTATTTACGAAGCCATTCCATATGACGCGGGACTATATTTTCTCGTTCAATATGGGGCCATTACGATCTATCGAGGCATTTATTGTCGAAATATCTTCATAGCGAAAGGAAATACACTTATTTGTTCGGAAGATATTCGACCAAATATCCCTCCTATTCATGATTTTTTATATAATGCTCATTCTTCTTCAGTGGTAGAAAAGTTGTAACACAATTAAACGTAATGTATTACGAGGAATTTTTTGGTTCTTCTAATTTGAAAATTGTTGAGTCACAAACTGAGTACAAGCAATTTAAATATTTCGAAATTACAAGTTGTTTAGGTGTATCCTTGTATATTTTGGCTATGTCTCTCAAACTCGGCCTTAAATATGAAAATATAAAGCTTTTAACGAGTCTTTTATAATACTGAGTGAGATTAGCAATTGTCTTAAAGATCAGTAAAGCTCTGTTAAGCCACTAATATCTGTATCATAATCTTATCTACATGGTTTATTTTATCAACTTTTATTATTTACTTTTAATTAATTTATTTAATATTTGTTTAAATTTTATCATTATATTGTAAATCTGAAAATGGAAGAAGGATTCTTACCCAAAAATTAGTCGCTAATAAATTAAGTTAAAATGTTCACAATTCGTTTTGTTATACTCCGAGCTATTATATATATATCATATATATATAATATATTATATATATATATATATATATACTATATAATATATATAATATAATATATATATATATATATTATATATATATATATATTAATATATAATATATGATATATAATTTTTATTCGTAAATGGAAATTTATTAGAATACATTTATAAAAATAATAATATCAATACGTAGAAAAATGAAAAAAACAAATATTTGCAAGTTAAAATGACAAAAGTACTTGCAAGTACTTTGCAAATTTTCAAGTACAAGAGGTGCAAGTTCAAGTACAAAGTACAAGTACAAGTACAAGTACCAGTACTCTAGAAAGTGCAATACAAGTACAAGTACAGTACTCCAAAAAAAGTACTAGTACAAGTACAAACTTTGTAATGCTTATATTAAGTGGCGGCTGGAACATAGCATTGCGAAACTGCAGCACCCAGTTTGGCAGTCGATATTATTCGATAATATCAAAATATATGAGTTTTTTTTTTAATTCTTTCTTTATGCTTGTAAGTCTAATGTCAGCAGCCATCCCCTAGTTTATGGGAAAAAAAATTACAAAGTTTCTTGTGTAGAACTGTGCTGCTTCACAGTTTCAAGCGAACATTTATTTGCGCTGTTGTGAGCATGCGCACATGATCAGGATAAGAACCGCACGCTAGGTAAAGAAAGTACTATCGATTACACAGTGCCAAACCTGTTATGCAAGTGAAAGTTAGTGTTTTTTTTACTCATCGAGTCTTGTGCTGAAAACGTGACCATATAATATAATAATAAAATATATATAATATAATATATATATATATATATATATATATATATAGTATATAAATAATATATATATTTATTATAATATATATATATATATATAATATTATATATAATTATAGTATATATATTATATATATATATATATATATATATATATAATACTTTCTAAGACACTTTATAAAAAATAAAGGAAAAGCATGAAAATGTTCTATAAAATAAAAAGCCAAAAAGCATTTCCATTATAGAAATTCTTCCATGGTTGCATTAAAAGAAAAAAAAAAGCAACATATATCTATAAAATATTCAAAACAATAAATGGGATTAAAAGAAAAAGGAGTATCCCCCATTTCGCAATTCTCCAAACCTCATCTGATCCTCCTTTGGCATCCCCCATTTCCTCGGCCCTTTTTCCTTATTATAATTTCTGGTTCAGTCTCGTTGCACTCATTTGCATGCATTGAGGCAAGGCAGATAATTATATTCTGTGGAGTCCTTTATTACCATATACTTCTCATATATATATAAGACTATTTAGTGTATTTCTTTAAATATATTCACCTCTATGGGCATTTTTTAATATCAGTTAAATATATCGGTTATATATATATATATATATATATATATATATATATATATATATATTTATATATATATATATATATAATATATATATAATATATATATATTATATAGTATATATATTATATAATAATATAAGATGGGTAAGGTGGTAACTAACCGCTAAAACGTCTTAATACGACAAAATATCAATGTTGCAAATGTTGCAAGCAAAATTTTGCAACATCATTTGGTTTTTCAAGCTTGACGTGTCAAGGTTAGGGTTTTTAAGGTCGGTGAGACCGAATTTAAGGTCTGGAAGACCGACTTAAGAGGTTTTGAGCCTGAACCTCAAGGGTTTTACCCCCAAATAGGGGGGGCTTAGCCCAAAGGAATTTTATTGGTCCCTAGAAGGTTTTAAAGGAGTCGATTAGATCATTTTTGATGGTTTCAATCAATTTATCGATGTTTTTTACCCCTATAACGATGTTTAACTCGTCTTTCTACTGCTCTGGTTGACTTGTTACACCAAAAATTAATCTGAAACAAATTATTAATAGCTTTTATTCGATATATCGCTGTAGTTGAGCGGTGATATTGGATGCCGGAAGTAAAACCGGAAGTAACGGTCATTTTGACCGCGAAAGGTCGTTCTATTGTACCCGCAGGGTACAATAAACAAATTAATAATTGATAAGAATGAATGCATAAGTGAATGAATAAATAAAATAAATGCATGAGTAAAATTATATAAGAGAAATACGTGAATTAATAAATAATAAAAAAAAAAAAAAAAAAAAAAAAAAAAAAAAAAAAAAAAAAAAAAAAAAAAAATTTAATAATAATAATAATAATAATAAAAAAAAATTAAAATTAAAAAAAAAATTAATAATAGAAAAAAATTAAAATTAAAAAAAAAAAAAAAAATAGTGTTTAATAATAATCAATAATAAAAAAATAAATTAAAAAATAAAATAATAATAGAAAAAAATTAATATAATATTAAATAAATAATAAATAGGTTTGCGAGGGAAGCTATCTCTAGATTTTCGGGTGTCTGTTTGTGCCGCCGCCTCCGTCTGTCTGGAATGGAGGTTCCGGATGAGTGACCCCTTCGGAGAAGGGTTGCTGGTTCCTTCCAGATAGGAAATTTGAAAAATATAGGGCAATCTAAATAAAAGTATATAAGAAAGAGAAATGCACGGAGTGCATAGAGAAGATGAAGGATGAAGGAGGAAGAAAGAGGAATGAGAAGGAGAGAGGAAGGAGGAACGAGAAAGGAGAAAGAATGGTGTTTGGAACCCCTGGAGGAGGCGTCCCTAACTAAAATAAAGATAAGAAGAAGAAATGCACGGAGTGGCATTAGAGAAGAGGATGGAAGAGGAAGGATGGAAAGGAGACTGAGAAGAAATCCAGAGTCGAATACCCGGCACCGTGTTGGGACCGGTACTGTGCTGAGTTAGTAAACAGTAGTTTAATAGTAATTTTAGTTTCTATTTTAAAAAAAATCTCGTTTTCTTTTTATTAAACATCAAGTAAAAATATTGTTGCTATTTATTTATAAGCTTCATTGGTAAAGTTTATAGTTTCATTCTTTATGTTTTAATTTTTGCTTTCAATTTAAATTTTTTAATTACTTTTTAATTTTATTTGTTTTTAAAACATTTGTTTTACTAAAATTTTATGCTTTTCATGTTTATAACGTTAAAAAAAATTTGCATTTTACATACCCTAAGCAGTAAATCAGTTAGTAAATCAGTTAATCAAGCTACCCACTCCGCCCTCCTACCCATTCCTTCTATGATCTATTTGATCTATTGATTCTATTTGTTCATTCAAAAACTTAAAAACATTAAAAACACAAAAACTTTTTATTTAATTTTGTTTGTTTTCTTTAAACTATTTTGTTTTTAAAAAATTTATGCTTTTCATGTTTATAACTTAAAAAAAAAAATGCATTTTAACATTACCCCTAACAGTAAAATCATGAAATCAGTTAATCAAAAACTGCCCTCGCTTACACCCTTCCATAGATACTACTTGATCTATTGATTATCGACTATTGATCTATTGATTTATTGAGTCATCAAATCATATTTTGTATAAACATAACACAAAAACTTTTATTTATTTTGTTTTGTTTTCTTTAACTATTTTGTTTTTACTAAAATTTTATGCTTTTCATGTTTATAACTTAAAAAAAATTGCATTTTTACATACCCTAAAGCAGTAAATCAGTAAATCAGAAAATCAGTAAATCAGTAAATCAGTTAATCAAACCACCCACTCTATCCTCCTAACATCCGTGATCTATTGATCCTTTGATCTATTGATCTATTGATCTATTGATTCATGTCATATTTTGTATAACATAACACAAAAACTTTTATTTATTTTGTTTGTTTTCTTTAAACATTTTGTTTTTACTAGAAAATTTATTCTTTTTATGTTTATAACTTTAAAAAAAATTGCATTTTTAACATAGCTTTAAAGCCAGTAAATCAGTAAAGCCAGTAAATCAGTTAAACCTCAGATTTTACGTCCTAAGAAATCAGTAAGCAGTAAATCAGTTAAATCAGTGTAATCAAACCACCCACTTTCCTCGTAAATCCGTGATCTACTTGATCTATTGATTAGTTCATTTGTAACATAACAACAAAAACTTTTAATTTATTTTGCTTTTGTTTTCTTTAAACATTTTGGTTTTACTAAAAATTTATCTTTTATATAAAAGTTAAAAATTTGCAATTTTACATACCTTAAAGCAAGTAAAATCAGATAAAATCAATGAATACAAACTACCATCACGCCACCCCTCCTACCACATCCTGAATCTAATAGATCTAAATCCGATCTATATGATCTAATGATCATATATGTAGATACTAATTGATTAAGTTCATATATATAAGTATCCAAATATTGTATAACATAACATTGAAATAAATTCTTTGCTGTTTTTGTTGTTGAAATGTTGCGTTTTTTGTTGTTGTTGTTGTTGTTGTTGTTGTTGATTGTTGTTGTTGTTGTTGTTGTTGTTAAATATATTTAAAGTTCAAGTTAAATGAAAATATACAACAGCTTTTCAAACACATCTCTAAAATATTAATGTTAATTTACATTAACATTGTGATATGAAAACTAAACAAAAATATCTCATCCTAGCCTAACTGACATAAAACATTCATTAACAAGGTAACTAAATTAGAAGTTTCAACTTACAGCAGAAGTCAGCACAGCAATCTCGGTCTTTACTATGCACAACCTATTATTATTACTATATATATTATTATTATTATATTTTTATTATTATATTATTACTTATCATATTTATTATTTTATTATTATTTATTATTATTTGTATATTATTATTATTATATATTATTTTATATTATTATTATTATTATTATTATTATTATTATTATATTATTATATGATTATTATATATTATTATTATATCACTTATATGTATATGAAATAACAAACCTGACATACCATACACACACACACGCACCCACACACCACACGCACACACACAACACACACAGCAACACACACACATACACACAACACACTTACATCGAAACACTTAGAAGTAACATGAAATATTTTAGGGCTTATATCCGTTTTAGACTCCCACGCCCTTCAGAAAATATCAACACGAAATATGAAAATGATTTTATGCTATAGCAACTTGCATAAAGTGATGTAATACTTATTATAGTATTTAAACAAAACTGGTAGTTGGCAAACGGCGCATCATACATTAGCGATTTGACAAACACTGGTATAGATTTGGGTGCTGAGTATATATAAATCGACAGCTACTTGATGGACCATTCTAATCAAGAGCTCTACGATCAACACTTTAGAGGCACATTCGTTCAGGATTCTGCACCATCACACACACACACACACCACATTCACACACACACCACACACACACACGCGAGCGCGGCACACACATTTCTATATTATCGCAAAGGTTGATAATAAAATAGAGTAATAAAATAAATTGTTATTTACATTTTATTATTCTCAAAATATTTGTACATAGAAAACATTAAACATGTACAATAAACATAAATGGATATTTATAATAATTAAATGGAGATTAAAGTACCCTTAAACCCATAGGAAGCTGTTCGAAAAGAATTTTTTGATAGAAACCGGCTTATCAGACGTATGATGCATCATCTTGGGTCCGGCATACAATACTATGCAACCTCCAATTTCCGGCGCTGAATAAGTTGTAGTACGGAAACACGTATAGCATAACTCTACCTCCTGTTAACTTCCGTGTTAAATTAGCATTAGGATTCTGTGATTTGTTCTATTCGGAGCAGCCTTTTTATGAGGCAGGTCTTCGCTTCGTGCATCATCTTCGTCGACATTATCCAATTGTATTTCATTCATTGTTTCACTGTAACATCGTGGTTTTTGATATCGTCATACAATGACTCATCATGCCTGTACTATTTCAGAACTAAATGATCATAGAACCAACTTAACAGTTTGTCAAATGATATATCTTTGTATCTTATTGATTGTAAGCCTTTGGCTTTTACAATATATTTTATCATTTCATCTGTAGTTCTTTTTCTAACAGCATAAGACTTAGGTCCAGAACATAACAAGAAGAATACCAATAGGCAGGACCGTAATCTGCTATTCATTGTAGTTCACCTAAAAAGTTTCCTGTTTCAGCGAACTTCATTCGTTTTTCTCCAGCACAAAAATACAAGAGTCTGTATCGCAGTACAATGCCCTTTGTTTAACTTTGTTAAAACTCATTATAAATTTTTATCACGTGCATATGCAATTGTAAACGTGCGATAGGAATAATTGTATGTAGCAGTTGATGAATCGTTTCGGCTAGCGCGATTTTTACAACTGTCACAACATATTTTACTGGCCTATTGAAATAACGTAGGCGGACTTCAATATCGCCTTGGTTATTAGTTCCCATATTGTTATCACTAATAATTCTACATCTTCTCTGTAGGTGTATTTTGGGCAAAATTCCCCAAGAGATTGAGACACAATTTCTGCCAATGAATCCACATCCCAGGAATTTATTCTTCGATATTGTTAATATCAAGTTCACACCTTCCTTTTCTTTTAAAAGACGGATAAACTCTAATTTCCTCGAAATCAGGATCCCGTCCTTGCATAAGTTTGGAGACCTGATGCCTCTGTCTTTATTTTTAGGAAGTGGTTCAACATAATCCTTCAAATTAAAAACTTCCTTCTCTTTAAACACCAAACTTCAAATATTATTAAGATATTCGTAACCCTCTCTATTGCCATGAATTTCAAAGTGTGTGTATACACATCAAGGCTCGTTCATCTTCATCATGATTGCATTTCGAGCTATTATCTTTAACACATTTTACACAGAGTGAAATTATAGTTATTTTGTTCGTTCAGCAGAGAACAGGGATGTAAGTCTTGAGGAGAAAGAAGCTTAATTGTAAGACGGCGCCGAAATATCTTTGTCATTGAGCCATTCTTGAATGATCATGTCTAGTACTTTATCACCTATTAGTTTTTCTGGGGGGACTAAAAGGGTATTTCATTCGCTTCTGAACATAATGATAACAGGATGTAATGTCTAAATTTAACATGCATTTTCTTCCTTAGTTGGAGGATAGGTAACTGTACGAAGGTACAGTACGGCCCCCAAGCATGAATTATCAATTATAGGCCTGTGGTTTAACAATCATACTAAGACGTTGAAATATTATTCACTTAAAGTTTTATTTTATCGGGGACATGAATTAGGATCTTGAATTGATCTGGCTTTTGATCTGGTCCATTCATCTTCCCACACACGTATGACATTAAAACCCGCTTCTTTATACCTATCTTCTTGTTTCATGGTGAGATTGTAGCGATCAACAGCCGATACGCTATGCAGCGTACCTTTTCCTTTATTACAGCCTTTATGTCCGTGCCATGCCACAACCGTGGTATAAAAAATGCTCGTTTCATGCCGTCATATATCAACCCTTTCAGGGTAAAGCCACTGTTCTTAATTTGAACCCTTCTCTCCACCGTTGACGGGCGCTGCCTTATGTGTATATTGCTCAATTTTTTCCTGATACTAACCAGCAGAATGCTCATAGGTGAAAGGTTTTAGGGTTCTCTCCGACCTAGAATAGTAATTTTTTCCTCAGGAAGAACAACATTTTTAATAAAAGTGTTAAAAACATAAAGATGCAATTGTTGTGTTATTATCTAGACAATCTATATCAAAATTCTTTAATGAAGCTGCCCCTAAACTTCTCAAAACATTTTCTTACGGATATTATTTAACATCTGTGTTACACCAATACTTATTTTCACATTCTCATAAAATATTGTATTCTTTAACCGATAAAGATTTATAGTACTCTTCAATGCTGGCTTCATCTGTTGATCATTTTTTCTATTTCGAAGAATTTTTTATCTGGAATAAGTCCTTTATAATTCAAGGGTGCTTTCATTTAAAAATGTATAGGGAAAGGAACCCTTGGAATTGTCTTTTCACAGGACACCATGCATGTTAGCAAGCTTCAATGCACAGAGTGATAAATAATAATGTAATCCTGAAAGACTATATTTCCGATTCGTACCCATTGAAATGATTATTGCCTCTTTTATAGGGACTGTGCTTGATAGATTTTGAACTGGGTGGTCAAAGTAATGCAGCGATATCGAACTGATGATCAAATTTACCACCATTATGTGTGTCAGAATTGAGAAAATAAATAAGAAAGCTCAAAACCTGCTATCATTTCAACCCTCAAGAAGGCTCCACATCTTTAAAACCTGCGTGGAAGTCCTCAATATCAAGGATTTCTATTAGAAGGTGAGGGGGCGGTGGGGGCCTTTTTCTTCGCACTACAAACCCATATTTTGCAATCATGTCATTTTTGTAAAACGGCATATTATTTCAATTATTTGGTGTCTGTCTGTGTGTCCTGCTATGCAAGAAGTCCGTACTTGTTATTGGACTGAACGTTAGAGAGGCAGATATTTTCTCTGATTATAAGAAAAGGGGGGATTAAGAATTAGAGAAAGGGAGGGGAACTGTATATTACCCCGCTCATTCTCTTCAACTTGTTCATCCCCCATTCTACCGTAAAATAAAGGATTTTTCCGATACTTGCGATTCATCTTTATCTGTGTAAAGCAGAGTTTACAAATTTTTATTTTATTTACACGTATTATTATCTCGATTTTTATAGCATTCGGAATTATAAAATTCCTGATCCCATTCATGACATTCATGAAATATGCCATCGTGATAAAATGATCCTCTGCATTTATCATCTAAACATATTTTACACCCATAATGTTCACAGTCTAATTTATGTGTAATAGTTATTACTATTTAATTAAACAATTGTTTAACCATTTGATATTGAAGAGCATCACGTGTAAGACTTCAAACTAAAGTCCATTTTAACCTCTAGTAATTTATCACTTTTTACCTTGTAATGTCTCCAAGAGAGACAATATACTTTATTACCTTATATACTGTCTGTAATAAATATACTCCATAAGACCCTCATTAGGTCTTATCTTTTAAATAGTAATTTATTCACGGTCAAATCTATCATTGTTTCTCACTCGCATATGCGACTGTTTCTCACTTAAATAGGTTAGATGAATTTATAAAGTTTAATTTTATTTTTCTAATAGCACTCTTCACCATTACCTTCAGATGGACCATATATATATATATATATATTTAGCCTATTTTATCTCTGAAAATCTCTCGAATCTCTTAATAAAGTCCAGTGCTATAGACTATAATCGTGTACACGAATGACTTTATTAAATGTACTTTAGGTTGAAATTATGAGACATATATTGATCAATAAAACCGTTCTCTTCAACCGCTATAACATAAATAGCGAGACGTAAGTAAAATCTCTGAAATATACAAGATTGAGTAGTGGTAGTAACTAGACCTACGGGTCACAGATGATAACTGAAAAAAGCGAGGAGCCATATACTATCCATATAATTTGGGATTAAAATTTAGTTTCATTAAAAAAACAAGTCCTGAATAAATTTAATTATCTATTAACCAGAATTATCATTTTAAGTCAGTTTATTTTCAAATTTAATTCATTTTACATATATATTACCATCATTCTTCCTTCTAGCTTGAAAAATGTATACCCAATTCTGTAAATGACGTAAAATAATATATATGCCTGAAATTTAATAGGTAATAAGAGGTCTACGTCTATAATTTGTATCGACAAATAGAACAATAATAAATAGAATTCTGTGTGAAATCACATTTTCACCACTAATACTGATTCTGGGCATAAAAGAATTAATGTGGGACTATTGTAAGCGCATATGATATATATATATATACTATCTATTTTTTTTTCTTATATTACACGAACTATAGTTATGATTTATAATATATATATATATTATTTAAAAATTTTTGATCTGGGCCTTTAAATTTAATTATATTATTATTAATACATAAATAGCAAAGAATTTATTTTTTTTCATCTACGGAAATAAATTAAGTAATTAAATATCTAAAAATAATTTCATTTTTCATATACAATATTAGAAAATTTATTGAATTATATATTATATATTACTTATCGCTTATGAGTGTATGACCTATATTGACCGGGTGTGAGGCAGGGATGAATCTGTAACTAAAGGTGACTGTCGAGATTGATGAAGTAAACCTATAATATATGATATATATTAATTATTCCTCGCGATAACAGATACGAGCTAACAAATAATGAGAGTTACAGGTCGATTGAATCAGAGCAGAATCTATAAGCTCTTGTTAAAAGTGTATTTGCACAATTGATTATCTTTGTACATTATGATTGATCGGTTCATTCTTTCTATAAAATACAAATGCCTGCATGTTTAACAAATGAGTTATTTCCTGTGGCCAGGAAGAGATAAATTACCTTTATGGAATTTCATAAGACAGCCCTGTCACAGATATTATCACATACGGAAGATTCTTATGATCACTAATAAGGGGAAACTATAATTCACCGAACAAGTATTCTTGCCAGGAAATTGCATCGTTCAAAAATTTAAAATTTCAACGGTTGTATTCGAAAGGAAGACTCACAACTACTTTTATGCGTACGATTCCGTAAGTAAGCCTACATTGATTGGCAATTTTTAAATAGCAGCGACACATAAACCTCATCTTAGTCTAGGAATTGGGCAGATACTTCTTTACGTTTATATATCGAAAGCATACAATAAATATTGCCTTTAAGAGAGTGGTATGTTGTATAAATTACTTTAGGCCATATTTCGTGTGACCAATGCCCCATCAATGTCCGAGCATAAATTACTAAACTTTTCGAGATATAATAAAAAATTTTTTATTCTTTACATCTATATATATGAGATATTTATACAACTTTTTGCATATTGTGAACACTAATTTTCATAGTCGCTAGAATAATGGTATTTTTTTTGACAATTTTACTCTCATTATTCTCAGCCACGACGCATACAACACACAATCTCTCTCAGCATCACAATCCCTTTAAAATTGAGACCATTTTCATTACGCAGCTCTGGTTGGTCTACTATATATGGTCCCACAAGGACAGGCCATAAGGGTGTTGTGGCCATTTTTAAAATGTCACACCAAGGAGTAAAACTAAAGCGCGGGCGGTCTCAATACATCGCGTACCAAATATTGCACAATCCCAATGACTAGTCTTCCTACACATTTTCAAGTCCCTGATGCCTGTGTAATCAATATCAAAAATCTGTAAAAGACAACCCTTTCCTTAACTTGTTGGCATACAAATCAGGGTCTGTCAAAATAGAGTTAGTTGCAAATTATTCCTATCTCAATGATCCTCTTGGTAAACATCTCGCAACATGGGATTTTTAATAGCGAATAGATAAGTGTGTATTTAATCTCGCAACAGAAAGTATGTATTATGTCTAATACGTTTACAAAATATATACACACCACCGCACAAAACATACTGAAACTTATTTTTAGAGTAATTGTTACAGCAAAGATTTGTCAAAATATGTGTGATTAAAAACCGTGAAAAACTCTAGAGACTGAAAAACAAAGAATACATTAATGCTCATTACTGGAGTGACGTAGAACATTATGAATTTTATATAGATAACATCTAAGATTGTTTTTTACTTGTTGTCAAAGAGCATAGCATAATATATCACTAGTGCCGCTCCCAATAGTTCTCAGGAAAATATAACATAATTAGACTGTGAAATTGTCTTTCACACATAATTCAATAACATTAACGGATGTAATTGAATAGCGGATTGAGAATTATGGATAATCGAGCAATACCAAATATATAACTGAGAATTTGTCCTAGACCAGATATTAAAATGTTTCCAATTGTTCGTACCGATCACGAACTTCAATAAAACGGTTGCTCATCCAAACCTACAAAGAAACGAAAGATAATAATCTAATAAGAAAATCTTTGAAACCGTATCTTACTACGAGAATAATATTTTCCTTCCTTTTTTTCTCACCATCAAAATTAGAATTTTAATTTTTTATATTTTTCTTAATGGGCACTTCGCTATATCATCAAATTAACATAAGTAAATATAGCGATCTAGGAAATGCGCATCATTGCAGAACGATTTGTAAGGAGCACCCTTAAATCTCAAACTCGAACCCACAAGAGTCGCAAGAGCAGTTCAAATCTCTATGATACGAACAAAAAACCAACATTACTATTTATGGATTGTAATCGGACTCGAGCTTAGTGGTCACTCGAAGTACAAATAATGCATCAGGAGTTATTTATTTTTTTGAGACCTCAAATGTTCTTTTTTTATTCTGTGTATGATACTGTACCAATCAAGCCAGCAGTATTTTTGGTGTTAAATGTTTCAATGTATCAAAGTTTTGACCCTTGCTTTTACTAATAATACCTTTGTATTGTCAGAGAGTTAAACTTGACTTTTTCAGAGATGTAAATCACTTTTTTCATACATTTTAATCAAATGAATCTTCAACCGTGTTAAAATTCTACGCGTTTTTTTTTCCGAGACTTTGTTTTTACTATAACGTGTCTATAGCTATCATTAAAGTAATTAAACAGTATAATACTTAGGTGGATTAGTTTTAAAATTTTATTTTTATAAAATATTTTATTAGAAGTGTCTACTAATTCCTAACAAATGATTACTCAGCTCAAGTATGAATATAAAAGAAGCCTAATCGTTCGCAATACATTCTAGCTTATCGCAAAATCCACACATAATCAATCATAAGGCTTAGAGGGTTTGTTCAGATGAACTAAAAATCTTCTCATAAACTCAAACTGGTATTTCTCAGCCTAAATGCTCTACTAAGCTAATTCAAAAATTCTACTAAAGTCATAATGGTCGCTATTGGTAAACCAACTACTATATTTAGCTTGAATATAGAGGATGGGACATCGTTTTTAATCTAAATTTTAGGAAAGAAAAAGAATTAATATACATATTTGTATCTCACAGTATTAGGCCCCTAAATTTTTAAGAGAGATAATAAGAATGAAATCTGAGAAAAAGTAAATATACTCTAATAATGGTTTCTATGGTCATATACTGCTAATAACTGGGCTATATGAACTATAGAACACTATCAATAATTTAGCTTCAGATAAAATCAGGTTAACACACACATTTCTTGAAAGTTTTGGTCTTAGCTAGACTCTTATTTTATAGTTAGTTAGATGATAGCGATTTTCTTAATATAGAACAAACTATAATTACACCCGAAAAAAAAAAGGTGCGCTAATTTTGGCGTTTTTGTAAGGATAACTAATCATCATAAGTTTAATTTATATGTAAACGCTATTTATTTCTAATTAGTCATTATATGGTTCAAGGATAAAATATAATTTTGGTAAATATTTGTTATAACAATTGGAATCAAATCCCACCTTATAAAGTTCACATGATTGTTTTCATGACATCCCGCTGATTCTTCTGAAATACGAGCCGGATAAGACTTCTCGCTTAGAACTATAACATAATATAAGGTGTAACAGTTTATATAGGACGTTATAAATAATCGCTTCGACTTCGCTTTACGGAACAAAAAACTAGGGCGGCGGTTAAGGCTAATCGGAAATATTGTAAATAAAACCATCTAAAGGAATTTGTCTATTATGCAACTTTCAAAATAGAAAAAATATAAATTTGTTTTTTATTTTTTTGAAAATAGAATATTTATATATATGCCTTCTAAATAAAAATAATAAAGAGAGCACATAATCGCAATGAAATCAGACTAAATCGGACATTCAGTCTTTCTAGAATAATTATATCGCCTCTGAAGTCTATCATAAGTCTTTCGATAATGGCTTAATACCTTTTAGAAAGAATGACATCCAAGCTCAGAGCCCATCAAATGCTTAGTTATCAGAGTGGTCGATCTACGTTCAGGTTTCCTAGATTTTGTATAATTCAGGTCCATAAGATTTTCTGTGTAAGAATCTATAAAAATATTATTGATAACTTATTTCATTAACCAGACTGAGATATTGAAAGAATAGAAATAAAGATACCTAATTCGTCGGATCGATCAACTATTGTTTGCAAGAATTCTTATAGATTAATTTATACATATCTTTCGAGAGAGCTATCTTGTGTATTTCACACGAGAAGTGCGGAACAATATTCATCGTTATTCAATATGTCTCTATTTAGTTATGTTTTTAAGGTAATATCCTGTGATTTCAATAAGAATCGGGGTGACAACCCTCTGGGTACCAATTAATTTAAAATAATTTCTTTTGATAATTTTTTTTTATCATATCACTTTTCAAATAAATATATTTTTTATTCTTTGAGTACCAAAGATAATTGTTGATCTGTTGATTGATAAATTTTTAGGCTTTATGTATTGCCTTGATGTATTGCGAATATACAACTAGTTAATAAAGTGACAATCCAAAAAAGCTTTGATTAAATATTATTTTCACAGTATATAAAGAGCTATATAAGAAGCTGAAATGCTATAATAACTATAATACATATATACTGACTCTAAAGCACGGTTTAGAAACCCTTTAGTTTCTAGTACTTATATCAAGATTAAAGTAATTTAGATAAAGTATGAGCACAGATTTAATATTATGTATTAACCATAGACAAAACTCATACATAATAGACTAGTAGTAGTTATATATATATATCTCTAATTACATTATTTGAAAAGGCCTAATATATATATAATATTAATACTATATTAATAGTGATATTTATATAGATGATTGACATATATTAATTTCTCACCTATTGGTTTGCCAGATCTTTAGCATATTTTGAACCTTTACTCACTGAACTGCTCACATTGTATATGCTAAACTTATGAAATAATATATATTTATTAATTATCATATTAATATTATGATAAAAATATTATATTATAATATATTAATTTTAATTCTATTAATTAATCTTCTGAAGTAATTAATATAAATGTGAAATAAAAATTATATTAATAAGTATATTATATGTTATAAACGATATTATAGTATAATCCATGGGTTCAATATTAAAATGAAACACGTTTTTTTTTTTTAATTTTTTTTGTTTATCTTAATATTTATTATCACAAATAACTAAATTATCTTACTTATTTTTAAAAGCAATTTCGTTTTATACTTTCTTATGTATGGTTCCATAATATCTTTTATACTAGTTTAACCCCTAACTATTGAACTATTAAATCCCAGATTTATTAATCAGAGTGATATCTTATATTTTTTGTAACTAAAAAATATAAAAAAAAACAGAAAATAACTTCTAAGTAATGAAACTTTAAGTTAAAAAATAGTAATTTTTTCTTTACATTTTCTATTCACAGATGTTTTGAGACCATAAAACCTACCTTTCTACAGGCTACTAAATAATTTATATAGACCTCATTAATTACGGATTTTTCATATCATACAGTGCTATATATTATATATATATATATAATATCTTACATATATTATTATAATTAATATATCTTATATATTATAATTATATTATTTTATTATATGGTTATTATTTTTTATATTTAATTTATATTATCATATATATATCTATAATTATACTTTTTATTATACTTTATATATTAGCTGTGTTATTCTATATATTATTATTTATTACTATCTATAATATATATTGATTTGTAAGAGAAGTAAATAAGGATGGTATAAGCAGGTGTTTTGGGGTGGGTGTGTGTTGGGGTCGTCAGGAAGAAAATGAGAATGTCAGGAAGGTGATTGATTTCTGTTGAGGAGAGAGGTATGTGGTGTAAGTAATTCCTTTCTTTAAACACTAGAGTATCCATAAGATACTGAGAGTCTGGTGAAGGTAAGAGATGGTATCGCTAAGTGAAAAGTAATTGCACTTGATTTTTGTGTTGGTGAAGAAGGAGATAGATGTTGAAGTTTGTGATGGATGTTAAATCTCAATGAGCGGGTTTAGTAATGGAATATAGGATCATTATGTTGTTTTATGTACAAATTAAGTTAGTGAGGACTTGGATGGAGAGGAAGGTGATGCAGAAGGAAGTGGGTAAAATATAAGAGTGAGAAGTTTAGTGAACAAGGTAATAAGGAATAAGTATCGTCAAGCAACGCTCGCAAAGTAAATCCAGTGAATGTGAACAAGTTTGTGAAACGGAATAAAGCTGGAAGCAAATGAAGGAAGCAATTGTTAGCATGGCAAAACGAAGTATGCTGGGTGTGCTAAAGTAAGCGATCGAAGTAAGAAATGACAACAGTGATGATGGAAAATGAAGACGTGATGCGAGCGTTAAGTAAAAAAGAGCGCTGGTTGAATGTACTAAAAGGCAAATGATGAAGTTTCAAAAAGAAGAGTCGCTTGGAATTATATAAGGAGGAAAAAGGATGACTAAAAGTTGCATAGGAGGAAAGAAGAGGTAATGAACAGTTTGGAAGGAGGGATGAATGGGGACATACAAGGAATAGGAAGCTCTCTTTTCAAAGGAAGCGCGAAAGGTTAAAAAATTAGAAAATAAAAGTGCTTAGAATAATGATAGGGATGGTGTTTTTGTAACTGATGAAATGGATGTGGTGGGAGTGTGGAAAGACACTTTGAAAATCTTAATAATATTGGCAGTATATGAATGAGCATGATAATGACTGTGTGGCGGTTTGAGGTACTAGAAGGACATTATGGTTTTTGGGGGATGCAGTTATAAGCAAAGAGGAGGAAATGGGTAGAGTGAGAAAGTTGAAAAAATGGTAAATTTGAAGGTATAGATGAAATTAAACTGGTGAAATGATCAAGAACGGAGGCAAGATGGTGATTTGGATTGGATCTTGAAGTTGTGTAATAAGGTTTATGGAGGGTATAGTTTCGAGGGCTTGGAGGAGATTCCTACAGTCACCTTTATATAAGGGTAAGCGGAGATAAAGGGAACTGGTAGAAATTATAAGGCGTAAATTCTAGTTTACTTGTGTGTTGTAGGAGAAATATGCTGGTGGTTTTGGTCGAAAGAGTGCGCCCAAGTGGCTGAAGGACTGATTGGTGAAGAAACAAGGTGCGTTTATTTACGGAGTAGTGGGAGAGGATGTGTGGATAAAATCTTTACCTTGAAACAATAATGAGAGAACTTAGACGAGGCAAAAATAAATTTGCTATTTTTTTTTTTTTTATGGATTGCAACAGGGGTATGATAAGGTTAATAGGGAAGCTCTATGGCAGTGTTAGTGATAATATAGTGTTGCGTGATAGGCCTCTCTGAATGATCAAAAGAGTAAGATGACGATAGTGACTCGTGTGTAAGAATAAAGTGTCAAAGGTGATTGGTTTAGTATTTAAATCAGCGGCTGATGTGAGGCAGGGGTTTGTTATGTCTCCTGGTTATCAATTTGTATATGGCATGGGGTTATGAAAGAATTGAAAGGTGGGCGTGACAGCGAAATGTGTTAGAACTGATGGAAGATGAGTTGGAGGGTGCCCTACACTATTACTGATGTGGATGATTGGTTTTGTGTGGCGAATTCTGAAGAGTTGAGAGGATTGGTAGAGAGAATTTGGGCAGGGTGTGTAAAAGCGAGGGGTATTTGAAAGCAAACCGTAAGATAAGAGTTAGGTCTACTGGTTGTGAGTGCAGGACAGTCCTCAGTGTGAAGTTAAAAGTTAGATGGTGAGCAGCTGGAACAAGTGTCTGAGTTTCAAATATTTAGGATATATATATATGTTGGATGAGAAAGGGAACGGATGATGCAGAGTTTAGTAGAAAGTTGTGAATGGGCAGGAGGTTGGCTGGTCGCAATAAATGTTGGTGAATTTTCAAACGGGGAACTAGTCTTTAAAGTGCGCTAGGGTCTTACAGAGGTAATGTTGTACCTGTGTTATTGTATAGTAGTGAGCATATGGTCTAAATTAAAGAAGCTATCAGATCTAAACCGGGGTAGCAAGCCTGGTTAATCAAAAGGTGAAATCCTTAAAGAAATTGAATAAAAATGAGGAATGAAATATTAGGGATGTGTGGTGGTGAAGAAAGGGGTAAACGAGAGAATAAATGAAGTATGTTGATGATGGTTTGGTCATGTGAAAGGATGAAATGATAGTCGTTTTTAAGCAGTGTATAGTGGCGAGTGTGTTAAAAACCGACGGGCTGGGGAATTCGAAGAAAAAGTGGATTGAGTCAGTAAACGAATGTCCTAAGGAAAGAAATGAGAAGTTTGGCAGAGGCGAGAATAAAGGTGCACTATAGATAGCAGAGAATGGCGGGGTTTTGGTGAGGGGGTATGGTTGTGGCACACCTGGGTCAAAGGAATGAAGCCCTTTTAACTGACGATTTACCCATGAGTGAGGGTCCGTCGGCAGTCCCGTGAACTATAGGGTGGAATTTTCCTGACTGCGACGGTCTTACTCAATTACATGGAACAGAAAGGGGGCGGGGTATAGGCTGGGCCTTCTCTTTTCGACTTTTGTCATATTCTTCGACTGCTTTTCTTTTCTAATGCTTGTTACGCACCTTACCACCAGCCTTGGGGAGAAAAAGGTCAGATGCAAGAATATATATATATATATATTATATATATGTAATATTATTATATAATATATATATATATAATATATATATATATATATATATGGACCATTTATAAGTGGTTGACTCCGTTAATATTAGGCTAAGGTTAATTAGGTTAAGTTTGGTTAGGTAGGTTAGGTTAGGTTAGGTTAGTTTACCCAAAAAATTAATGTATTTACCACCTAAAATATAAAGATAAAACGATACATTAATTATTGATTTTCGCTCCTGGAGTCAAACGCCACTTATAAATAGCCTATAAATATATATATTATCATATATATATATATATATATATAATATATATAATATCATATATATATATATATTATATAATAATATATATGATATATATATATAATATATATATATTATATAATAATAATAATAATAATAATATAATAATAATTAATCAGATCACTGTAAAATGTAATATCAATTCATAAATCCCTGAGCACTAAATCAAAGACTTTTAATTACGTAACCTAAACTTTACTTATAAAATATTGGTTACCTTTTTAACATATTGTATTTACTGGATTTTAATGCTAAATACCCCTAAACAGAGACTTGATTATATATGAAAAAAAAGTAATTTAAAAAAAAACCAAAAATTTTGGCCATTGGTCTTTTTTTTTAAAAAAACGTGTTTTTTTTAAAAAAAAAAACGTTTTTTTTTTATCCCAAACCCTATATTATAATACTAATAATTATAATTTTTTATTTATTTACTTTATTTTTTTGGAGCATTATTAAATTTTGTTTTAAATTCTATTGTTTGCAAAAGAAAATATTTGAACAAATTTTTTTTTTTTTTTAAATTAACTATGTAGGGTAAACTTTAGTTTGGTATATTCAATTTTCCTTATAATCTTTAAAAAAAACATACAAATTACTGAAAGATAATTTTTATTGATATGTAAATAATCAGAAAAAATTTGGAAAAATACATTGATAATGATATCCCTAAAAAAAAAAATAATAATAGACTTTTCTTTTATTTAAAATTTAAAATGTACGCTAATCACTAAAAAAAAACTTTTAAAGAATTTTTTGACACCATTTTTGCAAATTAAAAGTTTATAGTTTTAATACAATAGTTGCAAAATGCTTTCTCACATTGGCAACATTACCAAATTTTTCCCATAGGCTTTCTAATAAAAAAAAAAGATGGGCCTCATTCCCCCCCCCCCCGTTTTTTTTAAAGCCATCCTAGTTTCAGGTTATGATAAGATTTGTTAAGTATCCATAATTTTCTCTGTATATACCTAACAAAACTTATCATAACTGCTGAACTAGAGGGCGCTGAAATGAGCCCTAACGCCCAGATGGATCAAAAATGACAAAGTCTATAGGATTTTTACTTGATGAGCTGTAACCTTTCTCTCCTGAAAGAGCAGCACCATTTTCTCCTCAATTATTTTTCAGATTATTATTTTTTTAGAACGTAATATCCTGTTATTTTTTAGGGTAAAAATCAGGGTCACCTCGTGCACTACTATTACCAAACTTTTATTTGAGTAACCTAAGTGAAGACGCACATGGTGAATAACCTTACACTTTATACTCTTAAGGTAATTGTACCTCAACGAGGGTTTGGTCACCCCCGATTTTTTATGAAATATACTAGGATATACTCTAAAAAATGAATAATGAAGAATAGTGAAAGCGAAAATTGTCGCTCTCTTTTAGGAAAAAAAGTTACAGCATCTCAAATAGTTGTTAAAGAAAGTCCATGAGCTTTTCAAACTTTGATCTGATCCAGGTTTAGGTCTCATTTCAGCGCCCTCTAAGTCAGGTTATGATAAGTTTTTCTTAGGTAAGCACAGAGAAAATCTATGTAGAGTTATACAAATCTTATCATAAACTCTGAACTAAAGGATAGGAACCTACCTAAATCACAGACATGCACAAGCGTCTGAGGCCCACTAATTTTATTTTCGAACAAAAAGCGAACTTCATAGCAAAATTTTTAACTTTTCAGAGGCTGTAACTTTTTTTCCAAAGACTTAAAAGACTGCCGTTTTTCGCTTTCACTATTCTTCCATTATTATTTTTTTTTAGAGTATATCCTGTGATTTCTTCAAAAAAAAAATTTTTTTGATTTTTTTTTTAATAACAAATCCAATGGGGTTTTTTACAACTTTGAGAAGCTGTAACTTTTTTTTCCAAGGAGAGCCGACGATTTTCGTTTTCAACATTCTTATTATTATTTTTTAGAGTAGTATCCTGTGATTTTCATAAAAATACGGGGTGACAACCCTCTGGGTAACATTTACCATTATTAAAATTCATTTACCACTTTATCTGCCCACCCAAGAAGTTTAATCTAAGATCATTTTGAATCTTTATAGCTACATCCTTCACTATTCCTAAACTGAGGGTGGCCACTTCTGAATTAATCTTCTTTGTTGGAAATCTTGCATAATCTTGCATTCCGTGACAGAATCATGATATATATAGGTCCAAAATTCTATATATATATATATATATATATATAGTATTATAATTATATATATATATTATATATTATATATATATATAATATATACTATAATAATATATATATATATATAGAGGAACAATGCAGTAGCCCAGCACTGAAATCTGTGGGACACCAATCTTCACTATTTCCCATGATGACTTATTGCCATTTAGTTGTGCACACTGTTTTCTACTCCATAACCACTCTTAATCAACCATGTACCACTAAACTTATGAAGAGATTCCAGCTTCACCAACATAAACCAGCAACTGAAAATGTAAGAGAGGCTGAAGCCAGCCTTCAGAAGATTTTTTAACTTTGAATCTTGCTTGATGATTTATTGAATGATTTATTATCATCGGCAGAGTCAAATGTTGAAAATCAACCAACTACAAAGAAGAAAGGCAAACTTCGTCGACAATCATCCTACTCCACTCTGAAAATTGAACTGGCGAAATATTCTTCTTTAAAACTGGCACCTGGGGAAGTTTGCCCATCGTGGTTTGCCCACTTCTCTGATGGAAAACAAATTTGGGAGCCGAAAAGAGACAGATTTAATATATCGATATTGATATTTTTTCGATAGTATCGAAAAGATATCGAGGATATTTTTCAGCCGATATATCGATATATCGATATTTTATCCTCAGTATCGAATCAACGTATTTGTTTTTTTTTTTTTTTTTTTTTTTTTTTTTTTTTAGAAATTTTGAGAGATTTCTACTTTCATAAAATAGCATTTAAGCAAAAGGTGTGTATTTTCAGTCGCGTTTGGATGATGGGGACATTTTGTCTGCCTCAGGAGGAAGAAGGAAGGAAGTCAGATGATCATGCAAGAGAAGAATAATTTTCATGAAATATATGAATATACCTACTGCGTATTTTACATTTCAAATTAGATATTTATAAAAAGTAGTGAAAGTATCCTAGGTGAAACTAAAGAAGTTACCCGCATGCTATCTCGAAAACTAAGATAGGTACAAGAAAACTGATAACATATATGGAATCAGCGTATGAAATTTGTATGGAAAATGCAAAAACAAATTTTTACTTTTTTTTTATTTTTTTTTTTATATTTCCAAAACTACGATAGGTACAAGTAAACTAATAACATATTTAGAATCAGCGAATGAAATATGTATTAAAAAAGATTTTTTTTTTTTTAACTAAAAGAATACCCCAGGGTAAACCACAAAAATGCAAAGAGTCGGGGTCTCTCGGCCTCCTGGGGACGACGGGGTAGGACTATTCCCCCCCGGGAGGGTCTCGGAAAACCCCCTCTTTGGTATTTGGGTGTTCGCGGGGGTTCCTCGCCCCTCCCCTACCGGGGTATGGAAAACGTCCCCCCCCTCTGTCCCACCGTCGGCTCGAGCCCCTAAAACTATTTTAATAGCTATTGATTTATATTTACTATGATTTTTACTATCGTAGTTTTGGAGATATAAAAAAAAAATAAAAAAAAAGTAAATTTTTTTTTTTGCATTTTCCATACAAATTTCATACGCTGATTCCATACATGTTATCAGTTTTCTTGTTACCTATCTTAGTTTTCGAGATATCATGCGGATTCTTTAGTGGCCAGTAAGTCCATTATAATAATACAGGCACATGTAGTTTCGATGTGTAAGGTTAATCTTTAATTAAATTTAATTTCACACTCTCACACACTAGAAAATGTTTAAATTTATATGTGAAGATTTTCTACTTTACTTGAAGCTTTATTCCCACTTTAAAATTATCACCTCCACTGCTAATTCAGGGACATGATTAGTGTTTCCTTTAAAAAAGGAATAATACTTATATATATATATATATATATATATATATATATATATATATATATATATATATATATATATATATATATATATATATATATATATATTATATATAATATAATAATAAATTATAATAGATAATAGGGCGTCTTCTAGGGGGAGGCAGCTGCCCCCCCTAGAAGTTTTACTCTTATAGAGTCTACCTGCGAACTTTGTGATCAAACGTTCCTCCATCTCCCGGGTGGCGTTAAAGTACGTTTTACGTTATATTATAATATATATATATATATATATAATATATATATATATATATATATATCATATATATATATATATATATAATATATATATAATATATATATATATACAAGGTTAATATATCATATTCACTATATAATATATATATATATATATATATATATTGTGCGTCTCGGTGGAAGGGGGCTGCGGACACCCACCGATGAGTCAAGCAGCTCCCTGCGGACGAAACCGCCAATTCATCGCGACAACGCTCACTCTTCAACATCATCTAGTCTTCATCTAATGAAGGTGGTTCTTCAAACAAGCGACCATAACCCCTTCATATTGGTGACCACCGAAGTGACTAGTGCCACTGAGTGGTACAACGAACACCAGCCAGATCCCATCTTCTCTCAAAGTTGTTCGCCGTTGGTAAGACATTTCGTTGTAGAGTTTGTTTTGCCACAATCGTTTCAACGCGGCATTACATCAATTCAAGTTTCTCTCTGCTGGCCGCTGCTCTGTTCGGCCATCCTGTAACGCCTGTACTGTGCTTCTCACTGCAGGTGCAGACCAATTGCACGTAAGAGTACAGAGTGGTCCGAAGCTTCTCGGTGGCTCTAATGTGTGCACACCTGGCTCTTATCTGACAGCTGACCAACGTCACTTCCAGGTGCAGCAGTAGAGCCTGCGTGTGTCGTGCATTGTCGCTGTGGGGGTGGAGTTCTGTCGGCGTCTCGTGTGGAAGGGCTGCGGACACCACCGATGAGTCCAAAGCATTCCCCCGGGACAAAACGCCCAATTCATCGCACGAACAACGCTCACTCTCCTTTAACATCATCTTAGTCTTCAGCTAATGAAGGTGGGTTCTTCAACAGCGACCATAACCCCATTCATAATATATTTACGAGTATCAGTGGGACCGAAGGCTAAGTTGGCAATCGTCAATTTCTCATTTCTCTTGCGACAAGAGGCTTCTCACTATTTTATATCTTCTTTAATTTGTGATAAGAAACTGTGTTGTTAATTCCATTATGTTTTTATTTTTAATGTTTGATATGTATATTAATATAAGCCCCTTATTTTAATTTAAAAGATCTAAAACGACAGACTTTAGGCCTTTATTGAGCCCATTACAAATTTGCATACATTTATCCTGCAAATAGATAAGTGAAATACATTACTATAATCATTCATAATAATAATAATAATAATAATAATTTAATAATAATAATAATAATAATAATAATAATAATAAAATATTAATAATAATAATAATAATAATAATAATAATAATAATAGTAATAATAATAATAATAATAATATATAATAATAAGAATAATAATAATAAATAGTACAATCATCCCTCCTTCAAGGGATTTAAGCAATGGTAAAAAGCTTATGAAATTTGAATACAAACAATATGATTTCACAAAACTGAATATAATCTTTTAAACAAAAATTCTATAACTAACTTTATGAATTCTGAATACAAACAATGTGATATCACAAAAACAGAACATAATAGTTTAATCAAAATTCGTTCAATCAAAATTCTATAACTTTACAAATTTAGTCGATCCACTGGTCTTCGATCACGAGTAGACCTTCGTAATACTAATGGGTCTTCATCGGGGGTAGATAAAGTCTTGGTGCCCATCTCAGGTTCATTTGAAATGTCTGCATCATTAGATTCAACCCGCTCACGTCCACTGTCAATATCATCGGGCAGAAGAGGTGAATCATCAGCAACAACAGTATGAGGCTCAGACACATTTTCATCAGGAGAAATAATTACCTTAGGACAAGGGGAGAGGTCCTTAATGGAAACTGTATCCTCCCTTCCATTGTCGAATCGTACATGAGCATATGTAGGAGTAACCTCTAATAGTTTCACCTGTTCAACTAATGGATCATCCTTGTTTCTAATATATTTACGTAAATATACCAAGCTTTGGGGAGTAAGCCAACTAGGTAAACTGATTCCTGTCGTACTACGACGAGGGAATTTAAAGAAACGCTCATGAGGGGTGCAATTTGTGGCAGTACACAAAAGAGATCGAATGGAATGGAGGGCGTCGGGAAGAACTGATTCCCAACAGGTGCCAGGCAATTTTTTAGAAGCCAAAGCCAAAGAAATGGATTTCCAAACCACTCCCACATATCTTTCACATTGAGCATTTCCAGTTGGATGGTAGGGAGTACTCCTACTGGAAGCTATACCCCTCTCAAAAAGAAACTGCTTCACAGCAAAAGACATAAAGCTAGAACCACGATCCGAGTGCACGTAAGCAGGCATGCCAGTTAAGGTGAATATTTGAGTTAAACAAGAAATTACTGTATTGGCAGAAGTATCTCGACAAGGAATTGCAAAGGGATAACGCGAATACTCGTCCACCGCAATGAATAAATATTTATTGAGAGATTGAGAGATTAATGGTCCTTTAAAGTCTATACTCAATCGATCCATAGGATTCATAGCCTGAATAAGAGTGGTAGGCTTCGGTCTGAAGAACTGCGGTTTCAATCCAGCACATACATCACATTGTGATACAATACGTTTAATTTCATCCAAGGAGTAGGGTAAGTTGCGACTCCTTATAAAATGTGACATTCTTACAACACCAGGGTGACATAAACCCCTGTGTAGTTCAATTAAATCAGATACAGAAGCAGCAGAACAAAAAGCTCTACTCATTGCATCGCCAGCAATATTTAACTTCCCAGGTCGATGTACAATCTCATATTTGTATGACTGGATTTCAGTACGCCATCGCATAATTTTTTCATTCTTGATTTTTCCTTTGTGGTTCTGACTTAACATGTACGATATCGACCGCTGATCAGTTATTAATTTAAAAGGTCTAGCTAACAGAAAATGTCTCCACTGTCTAATAGCTTCAACAATAGCATAGCACTCCTTCTCAAGAGAACAATGATTTTTCTCCGAGGAGTTCAGAGTGCGAGAAAAAAAAGCTACTGGCCGTCCTTCCTGTTGCAGGACTGCTCCAATACAGCTATCAGATGCATCCGTTTCTACTGTGAATTCTAGAGTTTCTTCAATATGCATTTTCACAGCATTAATAATAGAAGTTTTTAAGGTGTCAATAGCAGCCTTAGAAGCCTCACCCAGAGGGAATGATACATCGATTAAGGGGCGAATTTTTTCTGAGAATTTGGGAATCCATTTTGCATAATAAGCAAACAAACCAAGAATCCTATCCAATGACTTTTTATCCCTAGGATATGGTAAAGTACGTATGGGATCTAAACGAGCAGGGTCAGGACGTAATTCATGCTCTCTAATTTCATACCCTAAGACACATATAGAAGTTTGAGAAAACTTAGATTTTTCCATATTGAGAACCATACCACACTCTTCAGCTGCTCTAATAAATCGTCTAAGATTGACATCATGAGATTTTTTATCAATTCCGCAGATTGTTAAATCATCTAAATAGCAAAAAGTGTCCCTTAAATCATACTTGTCAATAAAAGTATCCATCACTCTCTGGAAAGCAGCAACACCATTGGTAAGTCCAAAGCTGAGCCTATTAAATTCATACAACTTTCCACAGGCTTCAAATGCAGTGTATTTCTTATCATCTGGATGCAAGGGAACCAAGTGATATGCTGACGTTAAATCGATAACAGAGTATACAGAATACTTTGCAATGTTATTAACCAAGTTTTCAATATTTGGCAAGGGATAAGCATCAAGATATGTATATCGATTCACAGTAGTTGAATAATCTATAACCATCCTCTTCTTGGAATTATTTTGAGTAATCACAAGTACTTGAGCTCTCCAGGGACTCTGAGAAGGTCGTATAATCTCTTCCTTTAATAAACGCTCTATCTCCAACTTAATGAAGTTCACATCAGATGAATTGTATCTTCGAGAAGGAGTAGCAATAGGCTTCACATTAGGTGTTAGATTCTGAAAAATTCGAGGTGGTTCAATATTTAAGGAAGTCAAACAACTAAACTCCATTGTAGGCAAAGGACCCCCAAATCCCCAACTAATAGATTTATGATTCTTCAAGAAAGGGAGTCCCAGAATAATGTCTTGGCACAGTCCAGGCATGATTAGCATCCTCACATTCTTATATTCTCTCGAATTTAGTGTCAGATCAACATAACAAATGCCTTCCACTTTTTGAGTAAACCTTGAGGTAGCCATAGTTATCATACCACAATAAGGGTCAACCTTGAAGCAGTGCTGTTTAACAACACTTGATGAGACAAAATTTTCACTGCTACCTGTGTCCAAAAGAGCATTAAAAGTATTATGTCCAATTATCACTTCCACCACAGAAGAATTTAATCCTAAAGTAGAACAAGAAGACTCTACAATTGTCAACAGTGTAGCAGTAGGAACACTTGCTGATGTTCCAGGATTTGCAAATATTTCACTCTTAGGTCTACGACATACCGATGAAAAGTGTCCCTTAATTTTACACTTATGACATATGGCATCCCGAGCAGAACACTTCTGCCTTGAATGAATTTTGGAGGACCCACAAAAGAAACATTTCCAAGGTCTCGCTGCAGCTCCAATGTCCTGGGACATTCCAGAAGCTGCAGGGCCTTCGTCAGAATCAACTATTCCAGCTTCAGAAAATTTGTTAGAAGAGACAGGTAGATCAGCTGTTTTAACATGAGCCAACGCTATTTTAGAGAGATAACTCTGGGAATCTTTACCAGCAATTTCCAGAGCTCTAGCCTGCTCCACAGCGTTATCAAGAGATAAATTCTTATTTTCCAAAAGTCTAGTCCTAATAAGACTAGAGGACAATCCAGCTATAAAAGCGTCCCTAATACTTTGACTTCTATGTTCCTCAGCAGAGACAGACCTATAGTTACAATCAATGCTGAGTGAATACAATACTCTTACATAATCATCAATAGTTTCATCACTCTTCTGATGACGGGTATACAATTTATGGCGGGCCACAACTTCATTCGGGGTTTTGATAAACAAATCTTTCAATTTCTTAATAGCATCACTGTAACGAGAGCAATCAGATACAACCTCAAAATTGTCAGATGATAAGGAATTAGCTAAAAGTCCCAAATTACAACTTTCGGAATCAGAAGCGATGCTTTCTTTATACCTCTCAAAAATGTACAGCCAATGCTTAAAAATCTTCGGAGCCTCAGGAGATGAGGGATGTATTTCGAGTCTGTCCGGCCGAAGTCCACGTTCCATTTTGTTTATAGTATCAAACGTCCAAGAATAAAAGAATTATGCTCAATAAATTGTAATATAAGCCCTTATTTTTAACTTTAAAAGGATCTAAAACTGACATGACTTTAGGCTTTATTGAGCATAAAATTGCTATTACATTTTATCCTGCAAATAGATAAATAAATACATTACTAAATCATTCATAATAATAATAATAATAATAATAATAATAATAATAATAATAATAATAATATTATGAATAATAATAATAATAATAATTTATAAATAATAGTAATAATAATAATAATAATAATACATAATAGTACATATATATATATATATATATATATTATAATATATATATATATATATATATATATATATATATATATATATAAAATATATATATAATATATTTTATTATAAATAATATATATATTATATTAATTATAATATATAGTATATATATACTATTATATATATATATATATATATGGGGAAGATTAGTATTTCATTAACAGCAAAAATTTCTTTATATATTATCTCATATCCAAAACTACAAAGCTACAGGGAAAGGATACTTGCTGGAATCTGGTCAATTTTAGTCCGGAAAATGTAAAAAAAAAAAAAAAAAAAAAATCTCAAAAACTACAATATTTAATTTTGCTTTTTTTTTTTTTACAAAAAAAAACCCCAAGGGTAATACCCCAACGATGGCAGGAGTCGGGTCCTCGCTTCGGGAACTAGAGTAGGAACTAAATGTCCCCCCTCCGGGGAGGGTCTCCGGAACCCCCGCTCTTTGGTATTTGGGTGTCGCGGGGGTTCCTCCGCCCCTCCCCTACGGGGTATGGAAAACGTCCCCCCCTGTGTTCCCCGTCGGCTCGAGCTCCCCTACATTGCCGTGTAATACCTTTTAAAAATAAATATAATATTATATATATATATAAATTATTATATATATATATATATATATATATTATATAATATATATATTATATATATTATATTATGTTCCCGCTGCTCTAAAAAAAAAAAATAGGCCAATAATTTATTTTATTATTTATTATTAATTATTTTTTTTTTTTTTAGCAGTCCTAACTAAAATTTTCCAATGCTTCCCATACAAATTTCTTCCTTTTGTTTGTAGATATTTTAGTTTTTGAGATATTTTTTTTTTTTTTTAATTTTTTTTTTTTTTTTTTTTTTTTTTTACATTTTCCGCACTAAAATTGGACCAGCATTCCAAAATGTTTCGTTTTCCTGTACTATTGTAGTTTTTGAGATATCTGATTTAAAAATTATATTTTGGCTGTAATCGAAATACATTATAAGCATATATATATATATATAAATTTATATATATATACTATATATATATATTATATATATATATATATATATATTATAATTAATATATATATATTATATATATATATATAATATACTATATATATATATATAATATATCATGTTTTAAGACTCGTCAGTTTTGATTTTTTTTTTTGTTTTTTTTAATA